>PVJS01057078.1:0-12163 GCA_004027185.1 Glis glis | reverse complement strand
CGGAGGTAGAACGCCCCTGCATTCAATCCCCGGTACCGCAAAAAAAAAAAAATAGTGATAACCAGCTGGATATGGTAGTGCACGCTTGTAATCCCAGTACTTGGGAGGCTGAGACGGGAGGATCCAGGTTCGTGGCCAGCATCAGCTACTTAGTGAGGCCCTCCGCAACTTAGTGAGACCCGGTTTCAAAATAAAGAATAAAAAATAGGGCTGGGGGTGTAGCTCAGAGGTAGAATGCCCCTGGGTTCAGTCCCCAGTACCGGCAAAAAAAAAAAATAGTGATAACCATCTCAAGATTTGTGTGCTGGCCAAATGAGATGTGTAAAGTGTTCTTTGTCAACTTTGTTCTTCAAATGTTTGTTGTTGTTGTTGTATCTTAATTCCTGCAGTAGGAAGAACAAAGACTAGAAGTGGGAGGTCCAGGTTCTGATCCTGGCTCTGCCCAGGACACGTGACCTCAAGCAGCTAACTGAGTCCAGGGAACATTCTAGGATGACGAATCCTTTTAGAGGAAACAGGTTAGCAAGGGATGAGGAAAGCCGATCGCTCCAAAAGTCAGGGCAAGATGAGACCTGACCCCAAGTAGGCAGGAGAGCTGCTTCAGGGACACAAAGGAAGAAAGCCGGGAGCCACAAAGCAGGGCGGCTGGTTTCTGGGAAGTGGCGAGAGCGCCCAGGTCTGGCAGTGAGCGGCCACCTGAGACACGTGCACAGACCCACCAAAAAAATAAATAAAATAAGCCAGGCGTGGTGGCGCACGCTTGTAATCCCGGTACTTGGGAGGCTGAGACCGGAGGATCCGGGTTCGCGGCCAGCATCAGCTACTTAGTGAGGCCCTCCGCAACTTAGTGAGACCCTGTTTCCAAATAAAAGATAAAAAATAGGGCCGGGGGTGTAGCTCAGAGGTAGAATGTCCCTGGGTTCAATTCCCAGCACTGCAAAAAAAAAAAAAAAAATAGTGCCACTCCTGAAGCCAGACCTTCATGTGCCCCATCAGAGTCATGTCCCCTGAATAGCAGCACGGTCAGCTGTGACCTCCAGGATTATGAACGCACTTGACTGGCCCCGTAGACGTGTTTGTGTGTTCCTGTACACGTATATGATGCAACAGCATAGATTCTTGGGACCAAGGGGAACAGGACAGGAGCACGTTGAAGTGGCCACATCGGAATCAGACAGAGCTGGGCAGTGCCTAGAAGGATGCTCAGGATTTCATGAGAAATTGCATAGGAACTGCAGGAGCAACAGCTCAGGACTGCTGTTGCGAGGGTTCCTGTGCTTGGGCCTCTCTTACCCACCAGGCCTCTCCCTCCATGCGTGATTGACAGAGTCAGATCTAAGCCATTTGCAAGATTCCTAGAAAATCTCAAATAAGCTCATCGAAAATAGGAATCACAGGCAGCTCCAGGTCCCCAAGGAAGGACCAAAGTCATGAAAAGACCCCATGTTAGGGGAAGAGGACTGGATTGAAAAGGAGGTCTCCTGGCCCCAGGAACACCGGCACATGGTGACCATCCTCGGGATGGAGGGTGTGGTAAGGTCGGGTGGAGAGCAGGCACGCTCATGGAGGTCTGAAGGCCATCTGTCTTATTGTGCCACGTCCATATGAGGCGCCCTGTGGAATTAGGCAGGAAAAGCCCCTCCAGGTGGCTTTCTGTTTCTCCCAGTTAGGCACTCCTCAGCTTCTTCCCCCTAGCCAGAGCTAAAAATAGTACTGCCAAATTTCTCCCCAGGCTCCATGTCCTTAACATGTCAGAGAGTCTCTAGTTTGGTTTATATAAAGGCCTCACTGACCTAAAAGGTTGCCTCTGAGATCTGCCAGTAGTAAAACTGTCCCATTTAAAGTTGTACTTGTAGCCGTTTAACTGTTGGCAATGCATGTAAGCTCTCTAAACCGTGGTGTACTCGGCGTTAATGCAGAGGCGGTAATAGTACTGTCTGTCCTCAAAGCTGTTGCAAGGAATAAATGAGATCATGAACCCGAAGCTCCTAGCAGCCTGCACATAGGAAGGGCTCAATAAATAATGCCTCCTGCCCAAGTTCTCCTAGCAGTAAAGCAGCAGGGACTTGTAGCCCTGCATAACACAGAAGGAGAGAGGAAGTTATCAGTTCATGTAACTGGAAAGTCCAAGGCAGGTCCGGCTTCAGGGACAGCTTGTTTCAGGGGCTCAGATGGGGCTGCCAGGCCCTGCTCTCTTTCTGCCTGTCTCTCAGCTCCTCTTCTTCTGCATTGGCCCCTATTCAGATTCCCTCCATGGAAGCAAGATGGCTTCCCCAGCAGCATGGTGTGCCCCTGCATAAACCAGATGCAGAGCTGGGCGTGGTGGCACACTCTTGTGGTCCTAGTTACTTGGGAGTCTGAGACAGGAGGATCGCAGGTTCGCGGCCAACCTCAGCAATTTAGTGAGGCCCTCCACAACTTAGTGAGACCCTGTTTCAAAGCAAAGAATAAAATAAGGCTGAGGGTGTAACTCGGAGGTAGAATGCCCCTGGGTTCAATCCCCAGTATCACAAAATAAATAAACAAACAAACTGGGTGCAGAAGAGGGCATCTGCCCATTCTCCCAGAGCCCCACGAAAGTCCCCTCACGCCTCATCTAATCTAGCTGGGTCCCCACAGATTCCCTGAGCCATCGCTGAAGACAGGAGAATGTTGTTGAAGACTAAGGCGCCATAACCGAGTTGTCACAAAAACCAAAGAGACGAGAGAAGTTTGGAAGCAAATTAGAAGCCTTTAATAACCGGCCGGGACGGAGACCCAGGTCTCAAATCAGACCTCTGAGTTTCTCCGTGCCCTTCTCCAGGGAGCAGGGGTTTTATGAGGAAAAGAAAACAGGTACAGATGGCTCCGTGTAAGCAGTCATGTACAGTCTTCTTCAAGATAAGCAAGCAAGATATAGGGATGTAACAAATCAATTGTTTTAGAAATGTTAATGGCCACTGATAGGCACAGCAGACCCGGGTGAGGGCCAGGTCAGGGTTTACAACCAAATTTACAACCGACCGATAAGTTAACCCTATCTGGGGCCGTAACTTAACTTTCTCATATTTTTATTATTATATTTTTTGGAGGTTTCTACAATGTGACACACAGACTGCCTCCAGCCTCCACTGGAATTGGGGACAGAGGTAGTGCTACGGAAACCATGAATTGAGAAGGCAGGGAGGGCCCTCATGGCTCCCCAGGGAGAGCAAACAGTCGCTGAGTGGAAAACTACAGGTGACTCCATCACCGCAGCCCGGCACCAACCACCACTTTAGGGAGCAAAAGGACTTGTTGAACTTCCGCTTGGTTACCTGCTAATTAGGAAGGGATGTGTCCCTGCACACCACAGTTTGTCCTCAGCATATCCAGGCGTCAGAGAGCCCTAAGCAGTCCTGTCTACGGGGCCACAGGATGATCTAGTTCAGGAACCGTTGGGTTCCTGACACTGAGTCAAAGAATTCAAGAAACTTCACTAACATTTCTAATAAACCTATCAATTAACAAAAATAACTCCGGCAATGAATTAAACTCATCTGAGGCTATTTCTTATTGTCACTGGAAATTTTAGGCAAGTGCACGTTCCTTAAGAATGGAGTAAACTTCCTCACCCTTCCACTGTCCCCCTTTGTTGGTGTTCTGTGCTCTGCATGACCCTTCCCCGCAACCCGTCTCCCCGTGCCGTGGCGGGCACCCTCGCGTCCGCCTGCAGGAAATAAATGGTCCTGGCGTTCGCTGTGCTGAGCACCTGCTGTGGGTGCCAATGAGTGCTCTTGCCTTACACACGTGCTCACACCTGTCCACATTTCTTCTTTTTTTTTTTTTTTTGCGGTACCAGGGATTGAACCCAGGGGTGTTCTACCTCCGCGCTACACCCCCGGCCCTATTTTTTTTATGCTTTATTTTGAAACCGGGTCTCACGAAGTTGCGGAGGGCCTCGCTAGGTAGAGAGAGAGAGAGAGGAGAAAGAGAGAGAGAGATCACGCACGCGCGCGTGTGCGTGCACACGCGCTGAGGTTGGCTGCGAACCCGGATCCTCCGGTCTCCGCCTCCCAAAGTACTGGGATTACAAGCGTGTGCCACCACGCCCGGCTCCTGTCCACATTTCACAGAGGAAGTTCCTGAGCTTCAGAGGGGGGCCAGCTGCCCACCTCATTGTCCCCATCCTTGTTTGCCCCCTGCCTGGTGCCCATATCCCAGAAGCATCCTCTGCACCCACTCTCAGGGCCCCGGGAGGAGTCCAGCCTTACTGACCGGAGGCTATTCCATCTGCGTGGCTGTGACTGCCCCTCCCCGCGCATCTTTTTTCTTGTCTCTGAACCATCTCCCAGGACATGTGCAACACTCCACCCCTTCCTCTATCGCTGTTTCTCTCACTCACGCTTGCCTGCAAAGTCTGTTTTCAGCCGGGAGTGGTGTGACACGCCTGTAATCCCAGTACTTGGAAGGCTGAGACCAGAGGATTGCAGGTTCGAGGCCAGCCTCAGCAACCTAGTAAGACTCTGTTTCAAAAAAACAAAAAATTCAAAAAGGGCTGAGAGTTTAGCTCAGAGGTAGAATGACTCTGGGTTCAATCCCCAGCACTACCAAAAAAAAAAAGTCTGTTTTCGCAAAAGCCTCCCCTTCCAGTTAGAACCTGTTCACTCCACGCATGGTCTCAGCTCCTGCGTGTCAGGACACAGTTCAGTCACCACAGAGTTCCGGGTCTTTCAGGGACTGGATTTTCCTCTTTCCACCCGGCCACCACCCAATCACAGCATCTCTCCCTCAGCATTTCCCTCAAAGCATCACCAAAACCGTCCGGCCTCAGATGAGGATGGTCTGGAGTAACATCTCCTTTATTCACAGGTTACCCCAGGTTTCCCAGAGGTGGGGGCAAGATTTGGGGGAGTACTGGAATTGAATCCAGGGCCACTCTACCTCCAAGGTACACCCCAGCCCTTTTTATTTTTTTTATTTTGAAACAGGTCTCGCTAAGTTGCTGAGACTGGCCTTGAACCTGGGATCCTCCTGCCTCAACCTCCCAAACACTGGGATTACCGGGGTGTGCCACCACTCCAGGCACGGGACAGAATTATTAACATCCTCCAGGTACAGAGACGGCTCTGCTGAGCGCTCCTTGCTCTGCTTCCAGGTGACTGCTGGCTGCTGGCAGCTATCGCCTCCCTCACCTTGAATGAAGAAGTCCTGGCCCGAGTCGTCCCCCTGGATCAGAGCTTCCAGGAAAACTATGCGGGCATCTTCCACTTCCAGGTAGGCTGATGGCGGGCTCCGGCTTCTCCTCACCAGGCCCCGGCTTGGCACAGCCCCCGGCAGGCTCGCCTGTTTCTTCAGTCCCTGTAGACAGAGGACAGAGAGCGCAGGAAGCACCCAAGCTGCCCGCGATGTGGGACCCTGCCGGATGGCCACAGGAGGGAGGTAGAGGAAGCCGCTCGGGAAGTCATTCCCAAGTTTAAAACAAGAATAACGTTTATTATTTGAGGCATGAGACAAAATGTTAAAGTGGTTTTCCTTTTATGCTGATAAGTGAGAAATATTTTGTGGGTTTGGAAGGATGGACACATCCCTCGGTCCTCAGTCCACGAGGACTTGCCTGCAGCAGCAGGTTGAAAGGGCTTCTCCTCCAGGATGGGCTCCTGGAACCCAGGAAGGGCGGGGCAGGAGGCTGAGGCTGAGGGTCTCCGTGCTGCCCCCAGCTCCTCCTCCAGCCTGCCCCACGCCACCCTCCCTCTCCTCTTGTCCCCCAGTTCTGGCAGTATGGAGAGTGGGTGGAGGTGGTGGTGGACGACAGGCTGCCCACCAAGGACGGGGAGCTGCTGTTCGTGCATTCGGCCGAGGGGAGCGAGTTCTGGAGCGCCCTGCTGGAGAAGGCCTACGCCAAGTGAGTGACCGCGCCTCCCCCATAGCCAGGCCTGTCCCCGCTGCCCCAGACTCCAGAGGAGCAGCAGCCCGGCAAGGACCACTTCAAGTGGAAGTGCTCTAAAAGGACTACTTTGGCTCAAATTTGGTTCCAAATTCAAGGAGATACCGGGTGACTGGCCACATCGTATACTGAGAAGTGGCAGCTGTTACCATTTTAACTAAATGCACAGGAACAAGTTTTGGTGCTGCCTGCGCTGCTTGGGAAGGAAGTCTACTTCCACAGCCAATCCTATTGCATCTGCATCAACTAAAAATAGCAGTCTTTGCCAGTGGGCAAAACTACCCATTGCAGAAATTGGGAAAGTGTGGAAACGTGCCCAGAATACATGGTCTGGCTGATTCGAAGTGCTTTCCCTCCCAGCCGGCCCAGAGTTGAGTCTGTCTGTCCAGGGCTCAACAGTCGGCCGGCTCCAGAAGGGCCGCCTGTGGCCCTGCTGCACCGGCTCCCTCGGTAAAGGTGACCCAGCTCCTAGACAGCAAGTGGGTTTCTGTTCTGAACAACCCCATGCCGAGGAGGGGGCAGGGTTCACATCACCAGAGAGCCATGCTTCTAAGGAGGAGCGCCAGCAGACCCAGCTCTGGAGTCGGGGGGGCGCACCCACAAGAACACTGCCAGTTCCTCAGCGGTGCTCCTTTTCTTTTTCTTTTTCTCTTATTTATTTATTTATTTATTTATTTTTGCTACAGGGGATTGAACCCAGGGGCATTCTACCTCCAAGTGATAATACCCCCATCCTTTTTATATTTATTTTTTATTTTTAGTTTTGTGGGGGGGAGGTACTAGGGATTGAACCCAGAGGTATTCTACCTCCAAAATACACCCCAGCCCTATTTATTTTTTTATTTTGAAACAGGGTCTCACAAAGTTTCTGAGGCTGATCTCAAACCTGTGATCCTCCTATCTCAGCCTCCCAAGCACTTGGGATTACAGGCATGTGCCACCACACCCAGCCTTTTTTTTTTTTTTACTTATTTATTTATTTATTTGTTTATTTTTATTTCGAAACAGGGTCTCACTAAGTTGCTGAGGCTGGCTTCGAACCTGTGATCCTCCTGTCTCAGCCTCCCAAGTACCTACTTCCATTATTGAATTGTCTTTTTTAAGCTCTCAATGCCAGCCAATTAGTAGACCTTCCCTTTCCTGTCAAGATATAGAAAAAATTGATGCGAGAGGTTGGAGCAGATAATCAGTAAGGTCTTCCCAACACAGGTTCTGTGGGATTTTCAAAACACTTTGCAAAGTACCAGGGAAATGGCAACTGTAGAGACAGTGCCTTGCTTTCCACACACCCTGAGTTGGAGACAAAGCCACAGAGGAGGAGGACAGAGGGCCCCAAGAGCGTCACATGGGGGCACCAGAGTGGGAGCGGGTGGTGCTGAGGGACAACAGTGTCCATTCCCCTCCTGAAGGATCAACGGGTGCTATGAAGCGCTCTCAGGGGGGGCCACCACTGAGGGCTTCGAGGACTTCACGGGAGGCATCGCTGAGTGGTATGAGTTGAAGAAGCCCCCTCCCAACCTCTTCAAGATCATCCAGAAGGCTTTGCAGAAAGGCTCTCTCCTCGGCTGCTCTATCGATGTAAGTCCAGCTCCCTACACTCACTCCCAGTCTGCTCCGGCTGAAGGAGTCCCAAACAGTCCCCGAGGAAACCCACTGCCTGACCTACAAGATGAATACGTCCCTGGTCCACCATGCTGCTGGTCCCCTGGAAGCCAGGGGTTACAAGGCAACAGCCAGGCTGTCTGAGGTGAAGCTGATGGGAGACAGCGCCCTGGTCCTTCCCCTGAAGCCTTTTTCCCATTCCTACTCGTTTCTTTTTTCTTTTTTGCAGTACCAGGAATTGAACCCAGGGGTGTTCTACCTCTGTGCTACACCCCCGGCCCTATTATTTTTATATTTTTATTTTGAAACCGGGTCTCACGAAGTTGTGGAGGGCCTCACTAGGAGACAGAAAGAGACAGGGAGGGAGGGAGAGAGAGAGAGAGAGAGAGAGAGAGCGAGCGCTGAGGCTGGCCGTGAACCCGTATCCTCGGGTCTCCGCCTCCCAAAGTACTGGGATTACAAGCGTGCGCCATCACGCCCAGCTCCTACTCCTTTCTGAATCAACCAACCCCCAGACCACAGGTTCCCTGAGATGTCTGTGGGTTCGACACCACCCCCTCCTGCAGAGCTGTGCCTTCCCCCTTCACTCTGCCCCAGGGACGTTTGGAGAAGGAACCAGAAAGAACCATTTCCTCATAACATCCTTGCTGGCAAACCTACCAGGGGATGGGAGGTGGTGGAGGCCCTGTCCCCAGGAGCCTCCAGACAATGGCTGTGCCCAGCACCCAAGCCCTGCCCCATCCAGGATCCTGATCCCCTTAAGGGACACAGATAAGAAGCCCTGGCTCTTGGCACCAGCATCTCCATCCCACCCCTGGGCAGGGATTCTCAGACTTTTTCTGCAGGCTGCCTTGAGGCAAAAGACCTTTTCTATTCGAGCCCTTCTTCCTGCTAACCAAGACAAAATTAGCAGCCTTCATCAGAATAGATGGAAAAGACTGGCTCTGAGGAGTTTCTGATACTACAGAAGCACATGCAGAACTCGGGCCAGAAACAACTGCCATCGTGTGGATCAGGGTGTCTGTGTCTGTCCTGAGCCACCAAGACACCCACGGGCCCTCTCCAGGGTGCAGCCTTTCCCGCGCTCCTCAGCCTACACAATCTGTGCTTGCACGGTCCACTGGTGAACGCGCGTGGAGGCTCTCCCAGAGGGTCGCACGTCGCCTCTTCTCGGGTGACTCTGCCCCTCCCCAGGCCTCGGTCCCCTGCGCCACTGCGGCCCTGGCCAGGGCCCTTTGTAGTAGGACGGAGGGAGGAGGGAACCTGATGGCCGCTGACAGTCGCCGTGTTTGCAGATCACCAGCGCCGCAGACTCGGAGGCCGTCACGTACCAGAAGCTGGTGAAGGGGCACGCGTACTCGGTCACCGGAGCTGAGGAGGTAACGGCGGCGGGAGGGTCGGGGCTTCTGCTCCTCCACCGGGTGGTCGCAGGTGCATCTTTGCAGTCTGGTCTCCAAGCTCAGGCTGCGCTGGGCGTCCCCTCCCGCCGCGCGCGCCCCCTGCTGGCCACAGCTCCACGCGCTCATCCTTCGTCTTAGAATTAACAACCTTCCTCTCTGGTCCAGCTGAAAAACACTAGCACTTTGCATCTGCATAGTGTTTTATATTCTTCAACGTGCTTTCACAAAAGCATGCATGTCCGTGTTCGAGCGTGACTCTGCCTCTTGCCAGCTGCGTGGCCTGGGCAAGTCGCTTGAACTGTTTCTTCCTTTTGTCAGCCTTCAAGTGGAAATAGTAATAACACCCATTGTAAGGTGGTTGCGGTGACTCAGTCAACATAGGTAAAGTGCTCAGACCTGCCCCACAGGATGTATACAGTCGTTGTTTGTCTTGCTCTTGCTTATGTTGTTTGTATAAATGGGATCAAACAGCCTAAGTTCACTGTTAAACTCAGACCTGACCGCAGGTGTTCTGCATGGGTCTTTGGGGAGGAGGAATGAAGAAGCAGAGCACTGGGGATTGAACCAGGGGCATTCTACCTCCAAGATACACCCCAGCCCTTTTTATTTTTATTTATTTATTGTTTGTTTTGTCTCACTATATTCTGAGGCTGTCCTCCAAACTTCGATCCTCTTGTCTCTTCCTCCCAAATACTGGGATTTCAGGGTGCGCCATCACGCCTGGCTCAGTAGTCTTTTATTTAACTTTAATTTTTCCATTTCTTTTCTTTTCTTTCTTTGGTTTGGCACTAGGGCCTTGTACCTGCCAAGCAGATGCTCTACCACTGAGCTATACACCCCAGGCCCCCCTAAATTTTATTTTTAAACTCTCTATCTTTTTTTTTTTTTGCGGTACCAGGGATTGAACCCAGGGGCGTTCTACCTCTGAGCTACACCCCCGGCCCTATTTTCTATCCTTTATTTTGAAACTGGGTCTCACGAAGTTGTGGAGGGCCTCACTAAGTAGCTGAGACTGGCCGCGAACCCGGATCCTCCAGTCTCCACCTCCCAAGTACTGGGATTACAAGTGTGCGCCACACCTGGCCACTCTCCATCTTTTTATGATAAAAAATTTCAAGTATACAGAAAAGTTGAAGGAGTAGTATAATAAGGATCCAGAGGTTACTCACCTAGATTCAACAGTGGCTAACATCTGCCACATCTGCTTTACCTATGTGTGTGGAGTTTTCTGAGCCATTTGCAAGTAAACTGCAGAGGTCACAACAGTCCCCTTTTGAATAGTTCAACATCTATCTGCCATTAATAAGGACATTCTCTTACATGAGCCCACTGCTGTCATGCCGAAGAAAATGAGACATTAGTTCAGTAACATCATCTGTTGTCCATAGTTACATTTCTTCAGTTGTCCAAAATGCCCTTTCTAGTACCAAAGTCCCCCACTCCCTTCCAAGCCAGCACTCAGTCAAGAGTCACACACTAGCCACTAGGAGGGCACAGTGCTATGCCCTGTGGCCCCAGCTACTTGGGAGGCTGATGCAGGAGGATGATTTGAGCCCTGGAGTTCGAGGGCAGCCTGGGGAACATAGCGAGTCCTGAGCTAAAGCAAACCAGAGATTCACACACTGCATCTGCTCGTTCCCATCCATGTTCCTTCAACAAGTGGTAAAGCTTCTCTGAGTGCCCATGATAAAAGTACACCTTATTCCAGTTAGGTAAACTGAGGCTTAGCAGGAATGTGCTTCCCCAGACCCCACAACAGGTGTGTCTGTGCCTCAGGCTGATGACAAAGATTAACGAGCCCCAATCTTTCAAGAGCCCCGGTCCTCCAAGAGCCCCGGTCCTCCAAGAGCCCCAGTCCTCCAAGAGCGGCATCATAGGAGCTGTAATTCCCACTCTCCGAAGCTGGGCGGCAGTGGGGGTCCGGGTCAAGCCCCTCCCGCTTTTGCCGTCCTTCCTCACGTGGACTCAGCCCCCTCTGCTCGTGCCACCGGCTTGAGGTGCGGCCCCCCCCCCCAGGCGTGGCTGGCACTCAGCCTCTCCTTCTCTCTCCTCTGATCCTCCAGGTGGAAAGCGCAGGAAGTCTGCAGAAGCTGATCCGAATCCGGAATCCCTGGGGAGAAGTGGAGTGGACCGGGAAGTGGAACGACAAGTAAGGAGGGCGGGAGGTGGCTGAGGGCACCAGGGCACCGGCCGCGCTGAGCGGTGCCCTGGGGAGGGCCTCTGAGCCCCCAGTAGTGTGGGTGCGTTCTCCAGGCCCAGGCCCCCGTGAGGCTCGTCCCTTTCCTACCTCATGGCCCATCCCTTACCCAGCTCAAATTCACTGTGCTGTTGGGCCTTCAGGGGAAACCCACCCCTGGCCCCGCTGGCACTTCTAGTCCAAGGACATGAACTTTGTGCCAAGGGACACGTCCCTGTGTTGTCTCCAGGGCTTCCTGGCAGGCCGCTGAGGCCTTCAACTATGTGGGGCAAACACTCAGCTGAGCCTGCCCCCTCCCCCACTGCTCCCCAGCCCGGCACCTCCAGTTCTCGCCCTTTCCCTGGCCTGTCCCAGGCCACCTCGGCCTCCGCAGAGACACCTGCCAAGGCCTCCTTCCAGGCGGGCTACGGCGGCCGCGACCAGCCGCGCTTCGTTGGATTTTCAGTTGTCCTTCAAGAGCTGCCAGACCCATCTCGGTTAGGGCAACGAGCGCTCCTTCATCGCTCTCTGATGGCCTGTGTTCATTTTTTTTGGATTCTTCCTCATCTTCCAAAACTGTCTTGCTTCCTTGTTTGCACCTGCATAGTGTTTTATACTATTTGTTTATTTATTTATTTTATTTTTAGTGTCCAACAGTATAAAGTTTGATTGGAATGCCGCCATATACATTTGTTTGTATCACACTGTCTGTGGCTGCTTTTGTGCTAGAATAGGAAGTTGCTCTGTCAGAGACCTTCTGCTTTTTTTTTTTTAATTGGTGCACTGTAATTTTACATCTTGATGGGTTTCAGGGTGATAGAAGCATACGTGCACACATCGGTCTTTTATACTCTTTAAATGCTCTACGAAGCTAGACATGGTGGTGCACGCCAGAAATCCCAGTACATGGAAGGCTGAGACAGGAGGATTGCAGGTTCCAGGCCAGCCTCAGAAACTTATTGAGACCCCATTCAAATAAATAAATAAATAAATAAATAAGTAAATAAATAAATAAATGAATGGATGGATAGATGATAGATAGATAGATAGATAGATAGATAGATAGATAGATAGATAGAT
>PVJS01057077.1:0-12163 GCA_004027185.1 Glis glis | reverse complement strand
AAAAAAAAAAAAAAAAAAAGAATAGATGCTTGATAAACAATTACTGAATGAATGAATGAATGAACAGATGAAAATGACTCAGCTGTTTCATAAAGAAAACTTAGGGGCAAATGCTTCCTGCTGGATCAGTTCAAACTGATAACGTTGTTCAATGCCTTCCCAATGGAGCTGGATTCAAAGAGGCTAAGTAAATTGAAAAGATATTAAATTAATGAACTTAGTATTTTCTCTCCTCTACAGTTTTTTACCTGCCTACTGGTGATATTTGCTGCTGAAGTAACCACTGGAGTATTTGCTTTTATAGGCAAGGGTGTAGTAAGTAAAAGTTACTTATATTTCTTTTTAACGATGGTTAAAGTGAACTCTATATGAGATATGAGAATGTGGATACCCATAATATTGTTAAGAAATCAAGTAGCCCCCCAAATTATAGTATCAGCAGAACTTTTTAACCTAGAAGCAGTGCACAGAACTAAGCATATGTGTGTATGAGTGTGTACAAGTGTGCATGCATATGCACGTACACATTTTTCTAGGGAGATATTACATAGCTTCCATTTAATTTATAAACTAGTCTATGCTTCTTTCAAAGGATATCTAGTTTAAGATTATCCCTAGTTCAAAATGAGGCAAGGGTATAGACATGAGGAAGAGTGGTAGAGGAAGAACATGCATGGGCAAACCGTCCATTGTCACATTGTCATTTGTCCTTAAGGCTGGGCCTGTACCAGGCCACGTCATCCTCCGAGATTAACACCTGACCTGCTGTGTGCTCCTGAAGCCAGCTTAGATTTGGTGCCCAACTCTAAGTGTCTAGACTAGGTCATCAGGGGCCCCACAGAGGAAGTAGCCTTTTAGAAGAATAAGCACACTGTGAGACAGAGAGGAATAGAAAGGAGAAGAATGGTACCCTGCATGTGCTATATTTCAGATTAATTCATGTATGTTCAATACTGTGTTTATGACTATACTGTGTTTCTTTTAGACTAAAATATGATAAACATGCAAAATAAGTGAATGTTACCTCCTATGGAATTTTTCTAAAGTAGGCAGTTATATCCATAGTTTGGTTTAAACTCCATACAGGAGTGGAGCTAGATCTTAGGACCTTTTGAGATTTTGGTGGATTTGGGGTTACATACCTTTATACACTTTATATGGTATTTTAAAGCATAAAGTCTTCCTTGGTGATGAATGTCTGTTAAACCATGTCATGAAAAGAGTTGAGGCATTTTAGCCATGGGTACCATGATTGTGTAGGTCCCCACCCTGGCTGTGTATAAGAATCTCCTGGGTGGGGGGAGCCCAGGAATCTGGGATCCGGTTGATGCTGGGGCCCTATCAGGTTCAGAAACCTCCACTCTAAGAAATCTTTGTAGTCTGTGGAAACTGTTCTTGGTTCGTCTATCCTTCCATCCTCAAAAGCATCTTAAAAACTCTAGAATCTATATTTTGTTCCATATATGCAGAATCATCTTAAAATAAACATATGGAAAGGCAGCCTTTTTTAGGGGTATGGAAGAGGGGATTTTCCTTGATGAAAAGAGAACATTTGAAACTTCCCACTCACTGTGCTTTCAATGTTCCTGGTATTCCTTCAGGCTATACGACATGTACAGACCATGTATGAAGAGGCTTATAATGACTACCTTAAAGACCGGGGGAAGGGAAATGGGACTCTCATCACCTTCCACTCGGCAGTGAGTAACTTTACTTCTTCTTTGGCATCACATCTAGAGATCAGACATGAGCCAGGTTCTCTCTAATCACCTGGATCAAAAGTGCCTCTAATAAAGGCAAGCAGCAGCTTCCTATCTTTGCCCTCATGAGAGCCATAGTTTGCATTCTGTGAAGAACCCTAGAAGAGAAAAAAGAAAGTCAGAGTGTGTGCCCAAAAGAAACAAAGAAGTATAACAAAAATACAGAGAAAGCAACCCACATAAATGTCAAGTTCTCCCAAAGGGCAGCATTGTGGTGTAACAGAAGTAAACATTGGCCTTCAAGCCAGGAAAGCTCATTTCAGCTGCAGCTCTGCTACGTAAGAGCTCTAGGACCCGGAGCAAGTTACTTGGCCTTCCCAATACCCTCTTGTAAAATGGGGTTCACATGAGATGTCTGTATTCCCTCTGGAACATTCTATGGGACTGTTCTATCAGTGGAGTGCTCAGAGCTACATAGTTGATCAAGGAAGGTCTGTCAAGGAGATGGGCAGGCTAGAGTTGTTCTGATTTCTTAAACACTGATGTGGAAAAGTAGCTATGAATTCCTGAGCCAAGTGTTTTCAGTACCCGGATCTTGTCTGTGTTGTGTTGGAAGGTGCCGCAGCCACATCAAACAACACATGGGCACCTTTGACTTACGGGACCAGCCCTACGGCAGGTCACCTGTTTCCCAGCCTGTCTTCATGCCTGGTCTTTCGGCCCCTGGGGTTTACTGTGGCCAATTCTCTCCTTCCAAGATAGCCCCCCAGTTAATGAGCCCTTCCCAAAGTTCATAAAACATGGGCCCCTCATTAGGTTATATGATTCCCCGTCTGAAAGAAGGTCTCGGAAGGCCCAGCTCCTGTCTAAAGGCAGCAATTTACACAGACACTGTCAATTAGCTTCTTGCCTTGTTTGGATTGCCTTGAGTCACTTCCTATCATAAAACTCAGACAGCTTTAGGGATGTCCTTTTCTTGGTGTGCTAGCATGACTATGTGATTCTTCACTCTTTCCAGAAATAGCAGTTTGGGTTGTAGAGACGGGCCCTCGTAGCTGCTTCACTGCCTTGGCACTGCCAGTTCTCAGCAGCCATGCCCAGACTCGTAGATGCTGCTTCTCCCTCTCGTGTCCTAAATTCTTTTTTTTTTTTTCAGTTTCAGTGCTGTGGAAAAGAAAGCTCTGAACAGGTGCAACCCACGTGCCCAAAGGAGCTTCTAGGCCACAAGGTGAGCTTCTAGCAGCCCCTGCCCCGCACCCTGCAATGTGAGGTACTTTTGCCTTCAGGTGTTGCCAGGAAGGCTCAGGTCCTACCTTCGAGGAATTCTAGGAGACCCACTTCCAGTGGATTCTGGGCCTTCCTTTATTCCATGTAGATCAATGCTGGGTCACAATCTCCTAACACCCTGGACAATGATGGGAGGCTGACTTGTCAGTAATGAGGCCACTTGCCGGGTCAGAGGTGTGTGCCCCAAGAATGTTGCCCCACACCTCTCCAGGGTAGTCACAGCATTGATAACTGCTTCATTTATTACGTGTTGTGCCAGGCACTGTGCCACTCTAAGATGAAAAAGACATGGTCCCTGACTCAACAGCCTGTGTGAGAAGTCCATACCAGACACCATGGATACAGAACAGAGTTAGGACAGCTTCATATAGAAGGGGATTCTTGGGCTGAATTTTGACAAAATTCAGGCCCAGAAAGCAGCAGGAGCAGAGGCATGGTGCTGCGGAACTCCAGGACTGCAGGACAGCAGGGAGCCCAGAGGGACCAGCAAAAGATATTCTGAGAGAGGCAGGCAGAGGCACGATTTTACACTTGGAGGTTTGAGGAAGCCATTGCTTTTAGCAGAAAATGAAACCTAATCAGTTTTGCATTATTCAGAGAGTGCTCAGGCTGCTGTGTGCGAAGGGTAGGATGGAAGGTTGAAGACTAATGGAGGGAGACCACTCCGGTGGCACCTGTGGTCACCCTGCTAAGAGAGGATGAGGGGGCAAAGCAAGTCACAAACAGTAGGGAAGGAGAGGGAGGGAGATATTCCAGAAATGTTCAAGAGGAAGAATCAGCAGGACTGGGTGACTTAGTGGGTGTAGGTGAGTGGAAAGGAGGCTGAGGTCTCCATGTTTGTGCTGGGTAACTGGATAGGCAGAGGCTCCACTTGCTGAGAAGTGAATATAGTGGAGGGGGCAGGTGACCACTCCGTTTCTATCACGTCTGTACTTTAGGTGCCTTTGGGACTCACAGTTAGTCTGAGAGAATGATGGGTGTAGGAAACGCGGTGTCATGGCAGTAGCTTAAGCCATAGGAGTGAATGAGAGCGCTCAGGGAAATGTGGAAAGAGTCAGGAAAGAGTTAGGATGCTGTCGTTTAAGGAGCGAGCTGAGGACAAGAATCCAGAACAAGAGACTGAAGGAAGGAAGAGTCTGACTAGGTGGCTGGGAAGCCGAAGGAGGAGACGTTTGCCCATAAAGTCGAATACTGGGAGGAGGACAAGTAAATGAAGACTGAAAATAGTTGGTTGGACTTGTTGCCTGGAGGGTCATTCATGACTTTGCCACACAGTTCCAGTGAAGTAGTTGAGGCAAACACAGGTACAACATGGGAAAGATAAAGAGGGAAACCGGAGGACGTGGAGACAGTGGTGTCAACGCCCTCAGGCATTTGGCTGTAAGGTAAGATGACGTGTAAGTTACAGCTCGTGCCACTGGCCACCACTCAACACCTGCTGTGTCCTCTGAGTTGGTTGAAATAAACAAAACATAACAGCACACTCAGAGGGCTCACCTCCAGCTGGGAGACCGCCTACGGTAAGGCTACTGGGCCTTACCTCCCTGATGTGAGTGTTGGGATGGATTTTGAAGAATGAATAGGAGTTCAGTAAGCAAGCAAACCAAAGAGAAGTGGGTATTCCAGGCAGAGGGGATAGGACAAAGGCATGGAGACAGGAGAAGGTAGTTGGATTCCAGTAAGTGCCAGCACAGAGGAGCAGCTGAGAGCCCAGGGTGCCTGCCTGGGGGAGATGAGTTCATCCAAGAGAAGGGACCCATTCTTGAAGGGCCTTGAATACTCTTGAAGCCAAAAGGCTAGCCTTCATGCTTCTAGCTCAGGGAGCCACACAAGGTAGAATCTGGGATAGGATTTGCATTTGATCAAGTTTGCTCTGGTGGCAATGTGGAGGATTGGTGGAAAATGAGTAGCCTGGACCTGACACCAGGTGGGAAACCTCTTCTCCTTGTCAGCCAAGAAATGTTATCTGGGACAAGCTGGACTGAGGAACAGGACTCAAGAGGAGAAGGTAAAGTCTATAAGACTAATGACCAGTGAGACATCAGAGGAGAGGGGATAGCACCCAGGTTTGTGGTTCTGCCACCAATAGAGATGGTGGTGGTGTTTATTGTGTTGAGGAATAGAGGAGAAGGAGCCAATTATGGAGAAAAGAAAACAAATCCAGTGTTTAATGTGGTGATTTTTGAGGAGCCAGAGGAACTTCCAAGTGAAAATGTCCAACAGGCAGGTGGAAAATCTAATTTGTGACTGGAGAGAGGTTGGAGTATCTGACTTATGGAATCTTAAAGTTATAGATATGCATTTGATTCATGAGATTTGGAAGAAATGAAGAATAAGGATAGAACCCCAGGGAACAACAACATTTAAAGCTGGCCAAAAAAGGAGTGATCAAAGAAGGAAACTGGGAGGGGTAGCCAGACACAAGTGAGAAGATGCATGGAAGGAGGCGGGGATTGTCACCAGGGCCAGGTGCTGCCATCAAGGTCAGCTCGGCTTGATTGACTACCTACCTCATGTCAGCACTGTGGATACAAGGATGAGTAAGAAAAAGTCCACACTCACAGGGGACTTGCAATCTAGAAGTGAATGCAGAAGTGGAGACAGCACAGTAATGGAGGTAATGCACAGGCTCATGATTTGTTGAATTTTTGTGGTGTTATGAAAGCAGAGGGGAGAGCACTTAGGAGAAACCAGAGGTTGGGGGACCGGGCAAAGGCTGACTAGAGGTAATGATGTCTGAGCTAAATCTTCAAGAGTGAGAAGTAGTTATGCAATTAGAGAGGGGAAGGAGGAGGCCTCCCTGCAAAGGAAATAGTGTAAGCCATGGCACAGGGGCAGAAAATGTAATGGTTTTTTGAGAACTAAAAGCCCAAGAAGGTTCACTAAGGTAACTATGGAAAAGCCAACAGGATTTGGCATTTAAGGTAAATGGTGACTTGGTGTGAGGACAGAGCCCAGGCTGCAGGAAATGAAACGGGAAGAGAGAGGGCTTGCTTTCAAGTAGTTTGGCTTTGGGCTAAGGATATGAAAAGAGTGTTCATAAAAGATAAAATCCAAATTACCATTAAACTCATAAAAAGCATAGGCAATTAAAAGTAATCTTGAAAATTAACAGTAAATTTAAATGAAGATATGCCATTGTTTAACCTGTGAAATTGGCCAAGTTATTTTCCCCCTTAATAACAACATACAGTTTGGGCAACAATTATGTGAAAAGAACATTTTCCTTTCTTTCTTTCTTTTTTTTTTTTTTTTTGGTGCTGTGAATTGGACCCAGGGCATTAAACTCCCAGCCCTATTTTATTTTTTATTTTGAAACAGGGTCTGACTAAGTTCCAGAGGGCCTCACTAAGTTGCTGAGTCTAGCCACGAACCTGCAATCCTCCTGTCTCAGCCTCCCAAGTACTGGGATTACAAGCATGTGCTACCACACCCAGCTGAAAAGAACATTTTCAGAAAAATTGGTACAATAGTCTTAGAGGACAGTACAATTATGTAAGACTAGAGTGTTTAGTATGTTTGTGCCCTTTGATTCAGAAATTCCACTTCTCAGAATTTATTCTAATGAAAAGGAATGAGAAATGTGGACAGAAATTTTTGTGCAGCAGTATTCAGTACAGTGTTATTTGTAAGAACAGAATATTGAATGGTTCCTTAATATATGACAATACAGAATTGTTATCTACATGCAATTATATAACAACCATGTACAAAAGTACATTATGGTACCTTCGTATGATAAAATGTTTTACAGCCAATAATAATCATGGTTTCAAGGAATTTTTAGTAAAATAAGACATTTTTTTAATTTATAGCATTAAGTTAGAAAAAGCACACAGTTAAATACAAAGAATTAACTGTGTATGAGGGTGTGTTTGTATGCATAAGAATCACCAACAATGTTATTATCTTGGTGGGAGTACAGATGTTTTTTATTTTCTTTTTTTTAATATCCATTTTCCAAATTTCTTCAATAACCATGTATTCTTTGTAACTAAGTAAAGCCAATACATGTCTCATTAGTTTGTTTTTCACAAGAAGGAGCCAGCTCTGAAGGAAGGGAGGGTCCATGGGCAGCTGGAGGAGGGCTGTATTGTGAGCGTTCATGTTTTTTCGGTTGAAGAACTTGAGCATGGTGGTAGGTGGTGAGTGGAATGTCAGTGGCGGAGGAGAGGCTGATTGTACAGTAGGGAAGAAGGTACCGGGAGCACAGGCTCCCTGAAGACATGAGAGGGAAGGCGCCCCAGAGGCAGAGAAGGGGTGAACTTTCAACAGAGCGGGGCACCTCCTTAGTGCTGGTGCTGCCTTGTCCCCTTTCTACGCTTGCTACCTGTGACTGTCCTGGCACTGAAAGAAGGAAGCACCAAAGAGTATAGGTGAAGGGGAGGAAGGTTGGAAGAAGTGCTATCGGTTGACTCCCATTTTCTACAGGATGTAAGGGAGCCACTAGCTACACTGGTGTCTCTAAACTTTTATCAGAATGTATTATAATTTTTTGTGAGTCTGTGCCTTTCTCTAAACTGAGATTTCTTAAAGCAGGAGAAACCATTTCTTAATTATCTCCGCATCCACCAACCCATTCCAGTGCCTGATGCAAAGTAGATGGTCAGGGCCGGGCGTGGTGGCGCACACTTGTAATCCCAGTACTTTGGGAGGCGGAGACCGGAGGATCCAGGTTCGCGGCCAACCTCAGTGCGCATGCGCGCGCACGCGATCAATCTCTCTCTCTCTCTCTCTCTCTCTCTCTCTCTCTCTACCTAGTGAGGTCCTCTGCGACTTTGTGAGACCCGGTTTCAAAAATAAAGCATAAAAAAATAGGGCCGGGGGCGTAGGGCGGAGGTAGAACGCCCCTGCGTTCAATCCCCGGTACCGCAAAAAAATAAATAAATAAATAAATAAATAAATAAAAAGTGAAGCGTGAAAGGAGCCATGGGGGGGGGGAGGTCGGTGTCTTGTGTGGTTATCAGAGGAAGCTGACCAGTGACAAGGGAAAGGACCTGAGTAGCCCGAGGCTGCAGCTGGGCTGAGCGCATACCTCTACCCTGGAAGACTCCACAGAGAAGCTTGTAGACCCAGGAAAACTAATTAAGGCCATCTATTCTGCTCCCCGTCCAATTTTCCCTTGTCCATGAAGGTCCTGTGGACCCACGCTGCTTCACAGGTCTCTTCAGGGCTCAAGGATAGGGACCAACAGCCCAGCCCAGACACCACAGGAGAGAATCATCCTTCCTGTCATGATTTTCCTTTTCTTAATTTAAGCCTACACAGACTTTTTAGTTTCTTAATAAGTAATGCCTACCTCACATAGTAAATTGGGTCAAATACATAGAAAGGCTTTTAAACTGTAAATGACAATATGAAAACAAAAGGTTGTTATTTAGGGATATTAATTTATTTCTTCTTCACTGAAAGTAAGAGCCCTCAAATTTTAAAATGCCTCTGATCCCAGAGAAATAGCTTCCTCGGGCCATATTTCAG
Source organism: Glis glis (assembly GCA_004027185.1). Classification (NCBI taxonomy): domain Eukaryota; kingdom Metazoa; phylum Chordata; class Mammalia; order Rodentia; family Gliridae; genus Glis; species Glis glis. Next base: position 3,698 of record PVJS01057077.1, on the reverse strand, counting down.
GTCTCTGAAGCAGCCACTGGCCTACATAGCAAAACTCACCAAAAGGAGAGGATTGTATTTCCCCAAACACCACTTTTGCTTTCAGGCTGGGAGGATGATGTTACTTACGCAGGAGGAATGGTTTACATATGAGCAAGGCTGACATAGATTAACTCTCACAGAATGGTCTGTGGAGAAGGAAAGGATTGTATCAGCAGGATGATTCACGCATACAATCAGTTTGTATTCCTTTTCTTCCCAAAACAGAATTGCATTGATGAAATTGAGACCATAATCAGTGTTAAGCTCCAGCTCATCGGAATTGTCGGTATTGGAATTGCAGGCCTCACGGTGAGAAAGTTCCAGAACTTACCCTTTTTTGCCCTCTAAGAAGCCTTGAACCTTTGCATCCGATTTCTCTTCAAATGTGATATGGCAGTATCATAAGAGAGAATTCTTACCAGGCATGGTGGCACACGCCTGTAATCCCAGTACTTGGGAGGCTGAGACAGGAGGATCACAGGTTCATGACCAGCCTTAGCAACTTAGTGAGGCCCTCAGTAACTTAGTGAGACCCTGTTTCAAAATAAAAAATAAAATAGGGCTGGGAGTGTAGCGCAGAGGTAGAATGCCCCTGGGTTCAATCCCCAGCACCACATACACACAAAAAGAGAGACAGAGAATTCTCAGAAAGTACAAAAACATTTGTTCACAATACATCTTTTAAGAACAAAGCTAATTAAATACATCAATGTGTAGTCCTCTAAAATATGGTACAAATTTCAACATTGACCTAATTATGAGCTTGAGTTTATCATTGCAACAACTTCCCATTTTAAGGCCACCAATATTAACCTAGGTAAATAATTTTCAAGATAACATAATATCAGGTTAATCTCTCTCACCTATGATTTGAAGCAACAGCAAAGCATAGCGATCCATAAGGCAAGCTCCTGCATCATGCAACCTGGATTCAATCCCTGGTTCCACTACTTACAAGCCCTGGGATTTTAGGAAAACTTTTTAGTTTCTCTATGCCTCCATTTCCTCATCTGTAAAATGGATTTTTCATGGTACTGATTGTACATGGTACTGATTTTTCATTGACTCTGGGGCCTCACACGCTTAGCAAGCACTCTACCCAGCCCTTTTAATTTTTTATTTTGAGACAGGGTCTCACTAAGTTGCCCAGGCTGGCCTTGAACTTGCGATCCTCCTGTCTCAGCCTCCCAAATAGCTGGGATTACAGACATGTGCCACTGTGCCTGGCTAAAAATGGGGATTTCAACATACCAAATTCATAAGATTGTTGTGACAATTAAATGGGATATTATGGCACTGGGCGTGGTGGCGCACGCTTGTAATCCCAGTACTTGGGAGGCAGAGACCGGAGGATCCGAGTTCGCGGCCAGCCTCAGCTACTTAGTGAGGCCTCCGCAACTTCATGAGCAAAATAAAGGATAAAAAATAGGGCCGGGGGTGTAGCTCGGAGGTAAAATGCCCCTGGGTTCAATCCCCGGTACCGCACACACACAAAAAAAAACAATGGGATATTACATGTAAAGTATTATTACAAGTTATTTCATATAAAATGTCTGGAACATGTAGCCCTCACTAAATGCCAGCTCTCCACATAATTTGAGTCTTCCAAACCCAGAATCTAAGCAAAGCATATGAGAAGGTGTGAAGCATCCGGGCGCCCACAGGCGGCTCAGTACTTCTGAAGTACAAAGGAAGATTGTACAGGAAGAACTGAGCCACAGACAGGAATGGCTGGAGTGGCAAGAGACGCCTGCACTGGCGGGGTGTCAGGCCTGTACAACGGAGGGTTTTGTGTGCCCTTCTGAGAGGTTGTACTTCATCCTTAAGGAGAGGGGAGCCCTTAAGAGTTAACACGACCTGTGGTACACAATGGAGAAAGGCAAGATTGCAGTTGGGAAGGCCAGTGCAGAGGTGATTTCCCTTGTCCAGAGGTTAGGTGATAATAACTAGCTAGCGCTTACTCTCCAGCCCTCTGTAGAAGAGCTCATGGCCCTCATGAAGGCAGGGCTGTGGGAATGGTGAGGAAATCCATGAATCAGTAGTTTTCAGCAACACACAGCACTTTCCCCTTTTCTGTACATACAGCACAGAGGGGTGGGGCAGTGGTTGAAAATACTATGCTGAGGACCTCCAAATCCAGGTACATCTCTCAGACCTTCTCACCTGCTCTGGAGCGAGCCTGGTTGCAGTTCTACAGCTCCTCAAGGACAATCCTAAGGCAGCAAGTTTGAAAACATTCCACATAATGAATGTATCAAATAGACTCTCCTAATAAATCTATGATCTCAGCAAATGAGCAGCCTGGAAGAAGTCCCCTGACTCATGACTGCAGCAGGCTGAGACTGAAGGAGTCTCTTTCTGAGGGGCTCCCTTCAGAGTACAACCAGGATGAGGTAAGGGTTGTATCCAACCGTACAACCATGGTGTGTTAGTCAGCTTTCCATCACTGGGACAGAATACTTGGGATAAACAACTTAAAAAGAGGAAAGGTTAACCAGGCATGGTGCTGCACACTTGTAATCCCAGTACTTGGGAGGCTGAGATAAGAGGATCGCAGGTTCATGGCCGGCTCAGCTACTTAGTGAGGCTCTCTGCAACTTAGTGAGACCCTGTTTCCAAATAAAGAATAAAAAACAGGGCTGGGGGTGTATGCCAGAGGTAGAACTCCCCTGGGTTCAATCCCTATTACCAGGGGGAAAAAAAGGAAAGGTTTTTGGTTCATGGTTTCAGAGGTCTTAGTCCATGGTCACTGGGGCTGTGGCGAGGCAGAACATCATGGTATGGGAACATGTATTGGAACAACGCTTCTCACTTCATGGCAGCCAGGAAGCAAAAGAGAGAAAGGAAGGGCTGGGGTCCCAATATCCTCTTCAAGGGCACCCCCACCCCGGGACCTCACTTTGTAAAGGTTCCGCCACTTCCCAGTAGTGCCATCAGCTGGGGATCACCCTCAACACACTAACATTTGGGGGACATTTAGGATCAAACCATAAGACATGGTAAAGAGGAAATGCCCTCGTTTGGCTGTCTTGAATCAGCACCCGCAGTTTCTTCTCTGGTTCTTCTTTTCTGAGGTTAAGGGTTCACGGTACAATCAGTTAATCAAACGTCCATTAGGTGTCTCCCCTGCCACACGCTGGGACCGAGTTCTGTCAGCCCGAAGTGTGGAACCCTGCTCCTGGCGATTCTCTTACTTTAGTCGGCTATTTGGAAGTCCAAAATGACTGATTTGCCCTGTTGCATTTGGCATTTACAGATCCTACTCTGGCTTAGGATGGGATTGAGGAGAAAATCAAAGAATTATGGTGCCAATTTTTAAAAGCAAACATTGACAGTTGTTTATAAAAGGGTACCCACAGACAGGGTTCCACAGACTCTGCAGAATCAGGGAAATGATTGAGGGCAACAAGAATCTTTTGGCATTCTTTTCTTCAAACCAGGAAAGTGGATGTTGATTTGGCCCAAGTATTTGGCTTCTTAAAGAACTATCCAAGAGGTAGAAGAAGTTGGAAATGTCCTAGTTCAGGTACCTCAGTTTATGCTTTGATAAAACTATTAAGTTAAATACTGAAGCACTTAGAAATGGACCAGGATGAAGAGATGCCCCACTTTTTTTTTTTTTTTTTGCAGTACCGGGGATTGAACCCAGGGGCGTTCTACCTCCGCGCTACACCCCC
>PVJS01057076.1:0-12163 GCA_004027185.1 Glis glis | reverse complement strand
AGAGAGAGAGAGAGAGAGAGAGAGAGAGAGCTGAGGCTGACCGCGAACCTGGATCCTCCGGTCTCCGCTTCCCAAAGTACTGGGATTACAAGCGTGCGCCACCACGCCCGGCCTAACTTCTTAACCAGTTCATGATGTCCTACTCTATTTCAATAATTGGAATTGTTATACATTTTAGTGCTCATATTAGAAACCTCAAAGTTATTCTGGATTTCTTCTCAACCCCTATCTAGTCCTTAACAGTCCTATGAATTTACTGGCAAACTGTATCTGGAACCCATTTGGATCCCCTCATCTCCGCTGTCGCTATTCTAGTCTCAACCATCCTCAGCTCTCACTGCTGCAGCCTTCTAAATGGCATTGCAGTTTACAATATCCACCTATAATTCAGACTCCATAGGAGACCCAGGGTGGTCTTTTTAAAGCATAGTTTGGATGATTTCTCTCTCTCAATCAGAATCCCTTAATACCTTCTTTTTACAGTTTGAGTGAAATGCAAATTCCGTATTGCCTCTTCCTTTTGTGGAATTCACCCAGGTCCTGGCCAACTTGTTTTCATAGCATTTCTCCCTTCTTTTCTTTGCTATTCACAGTTTCTCAAATCTTTCCATTCCCAGAACATACTGAGCATTTTGTTTTGGACATGCTCTTTCCCTTTCCTGAAATACTTTCCTACTCCCTTCATATGACCAAACTGCTCTTTTCTTAAGTCTTAGTTTAAAGGTGATATCCTCTGACAAGCTTTCTCTGACAGTCTGCATTCCCCTGTAATCTAAATTGGATTCACCATCCTATCCTAACACCCCCCATAAGCACTTAGAGGAATTGTGCTTAATTGCTTTTATTGTTGTCTTCTTAGTAATTATCACAACCTGTAATTACCAATTTATTTAATTTACTCAGTTACATTATTTCTATTCCCCCACTAGAGTGAACACTCTATAAATATTAGAACCATGTCTGCCTTACTTACCACCACATAGCAGAGCCTTGGAAAAAAACAGGATCTCTTAAAACTTACTGATCTTAAGATGAACTTTTATTTTATGTACTATTAAGTAGAAAAGTATTGCCAATTAAACTGTAATACAATTCTTTTGTACCACTTAGGACTCTTATATATTCCAAGAGCCTTTTAATATTAGAACTATTTAGACAGGAATTTTTTACTGTTACACTCTTGTTCATACATAAAAATATCCCAAAAATGAGCAAAATAAATTGCCTAAAGTATTCCTAAACTACTTTACATTGAGAATCTAAGCCATGGTTAATTTCAGGTATTTATTTACTGTCTAAGTCATCAAGAGTATAGTGTTTGGGCTATTATCAAAAGAGCCCTCCAGTCTAGTGTCTGAGATACTCTTCCATTCTGTTGGCAATCATTCTATAAGATTAATGCTATTAATTTCTTGATCTAACCAGATGGTGGTTGTGTAACTTTTTTTCTTTGATACTGGGGATTGAACCCATGGGCATTCTACCTCTAAGCTACACCCCATCCCTATTTTGTTTGTTTGTTTGTTTATTGAAACAGGGTCTCACTAAGTTTCTAAGGGTTTTGCTAAATTGCTACAAACCTGTGATCCTCCTGTCCCAGCCTCCCAAGTAGTGGGATTACAAGTGTGCACCATCACGCCCGGCCAGCAGTGCAACATTTTTACACCACAAAAGCCTATGTCCTCCTATTTCTTTCTCAAATAGTCCTTAGGTGGTTTGCTTAAACATCAAGACATTGATTTTGTTCCTTCATGCCACTGGCAATAACAAGTAACTTTCTAGATGTTACTAGAGAGAATTACAACAAAGTCATAACTGCTATCCAGCTAACAATGATAACATATATACCAATTTCAAGAATATTAAAATGTGAAAAAAATTACCTTAGAATAGATGAAGTGAGGGATGAGACAGTCAATGAGTAGACTTTCTTCTAGTTTTTTCCATGGTTGGTTCCTTGTCCTCGTTCAGTTCTAAGTTCAGAAATTATGACCCCAGAGAGACCTTTCCTGAGCACCGTATTTAAAGTAACCCAACATCTCCTCTTCTGCCCTGTACTTTCACTTTCTATGGAATTATTCTCTTTGACCTCCTTCCTAGCCCTTATGTTTATGTGATCTTACCTATGGATTTATCTACTTTTAAATTAAGAATAACAGTTTTAAAGTTTGATAATTGTATTTCTGTGTCTTATAGAATACCTATCTAAAAAGAACAGGGATTTTTCTCTCTCATTTACTGGCATGATGATAATTTGTTGAATGGATGGTTGTGTGGCAAGATGGATAGGTTTTCTAACTTTATTTTCACACTTACCCATCAGTTGGATGGGTAAGTTTGATCCTTCTTATTTATTTTCTATCTCAAGTACAAGTCTGATTCTATCTCTACATTCAGCTCATACTCTTGGGTTACCTGATACTGTTCAGGTCTAGTATTCCAAGTTGCTATTTGAAAATAGCTGTTGCTATTTCTGAGAATGAGGGGGTCATACTAGCCAGCAAAAAAAAATTGCCCCCCCCAGATATATATTGGGTTGTTTGCTAATAAGAAAGAGAAGGAAAAGAGAGAGCTCTGAGTAAAAGGAGTTAGTGATACGATTAAAGTTCAATCTAACAATTTGCTTGTTAGGACAGAAGGAAAACTGATCTTAGTTATGCATAGTAAGAAGCAATAGTATTTATCATACAGAGTTGAATATGTGTAAAGATATAACATGCATAAATATATAACATGATTTTTCTTAAAAGTTTGGCATCAAGTTTTACCTATATCTAAAGAAGCGAAAATTATTGGTTATCTTAAAAGTATATATATATATATATATATATATATATATTAATATCTTGTCATTCATTTGTGCTTAAAATTATATATTTGGGTACACTATACTATGTAATATATGAAACATCTTATTATTTTAATTATTGTGGATATTATTAGATTATCTTTAAACACTGAAATAATTCCAAATATGTATTTTTAATAGCTCTGTATAGTCTATCATACTCTGTTTCAAGAGATTTGCACAAGAAGTGACAAATAAGATTCTACATATCACCTGGCAAATAGGAAAAATACATAATTCTGCAGTCATTAAAGCTTGAGTCTGTTCAGAATTATAGCCACAACACTGCAAAAAAAAGTCACAGCTCTCCCCACCCCTAAATGTCAACAACTTGCTAATAGCAGCTATTGGCTTTTTGCTTTCTAAGTGATTTAAAAGTGCTTATCACGTAAGTATGAGGAGTTTTGTATACTGCATTGGCAAAACTTCTTGCAGTGTTCTGGTCAAGGTTGAAATGTGGCATGCTAATGCATTTATGTTAGAATTGGGGGATTCTTAATTTTCTGATTACAAAAAACAATTGACTGTATGTTGGATGCAATAAAGAGCTGAGAATGAAATGTACTACCTCTCAGCATTTCACTGCATGAATAGATACTCTTGTTAATAACCAAGAGATCTATCATGTAGCTTAGGAGGAAGGATGACACACATTGGTTCAATTTTAGGAATGAAAACAAAAGCATTTAGCAAAGATAATTTGACTTGCATGTTTATAAAAGGTGAAGTCAATGAAAGGGTTTAGTAACAAATCCATTATGCTCTCTGATGTGCAGTAAACCAAAAGGGCTGTTTTGGCGCTGGAAATTATTTGACTATATTCTTTATTAATTAATCGCCTGCAATGTGACCCTAAATCAAATGACATTTTCATGTCAGTGCTTACGTCAATTGCATTTTTTAAAACAATAGTAATATTTGCCAGATTTTTGTCTTTTACCCCTGTGGATTAATTTAGAACCAGGCTTAAAACAAAGTTCTGATTTATTAAACACATACACACAAACACAGGGAGAGAGGTCCAAAGTGAAACAGAATAGTTCTCTGTACATTTCAAAAAGATTAAAAGACTTGTGGTTATTTAAGATATTATATATTTTATAGGAAGATTTTGCAAAATAGGTATTATTTTCCTGGACTGTGATCAATGAATTTGGCAGAGTTCATGGCATTTTTTTTTTGCAGCATATGAAAGTATGTCTACATATTGAATTGCCTGTCTCAGCCCTATTCCAGCTACTTTCTGGGATCTGTTTATCATAGACCATGCATGGAAAGGGAACCATAAACAACTTTTCACTTCTGAGGAGCTAGAAAACTAATCACTTTTACATTATGCCTGATAAAATCCCAAAACCAAATGCTCTGGATTACAAAGATAAAAATGTGCTAATCCTTCCTGTGGCCAGAGACCATCTTAAACTTTTCCACGTCATGAGCTCCAAAGCATAAATGCCATGGATCAAATAAGAACCCTGTACATTCACTATCATTTACTAGAGTTATTTTCTATTTCTTTCATCCATTTTTGATTGTCTTTATTTGTTATTTAAATGACTACTATTTTTGTATCCATTTTGGCTTGATTTGGGATTTATTCTTGTAACATACATAAACTCTATAATTTGGGGGGGAGTATATTGAATTTTATATGAAGTTTGAAGCCTTCTAAAATAATGTCTCCTTTTAAAATGCAAATGACTTTACTAAGTTTAAAATATATTTAGTAAACCAAAATAGCTCTTATTAAGTGCCAGGTATTGTGCCAAGCATATTGCAAATTATACTTCATTTAAAACTCATAAAAACATCAGGTCATCTCGAGTACCCATATTTTGCAAATGAGGAACTCGAAATGTAGAGAATTGAAGCAACATACTCGACAGCATTCCAAATGGTTGGTTCCGATTCCAATCCCATGCAGTCTGGCTTCACAGTCAGTCTGCACTTCACCTCTACACTATTGGAAGTGTATCTGAACACTTGTGGGCAAGTAATTGGTTTTTAGTCTTTGTAGCTCATGTCTCTGGGTTGTACAGTAAGAGACCAGAGGTGGAAGATGAATTACATGGGAAAATGGGGATGAGATGGGTTTCTTTCATTTCCTCTTCCCAGAGGGAGGTGGTTTTAGGTAGGTCAGCCAGAAATCTCAGCATGGGTGATCACATTAGCCATTCAGCCCAAATTTAACCTTTTTCTCAGTTAGAAGGAGCTTGGAAATCTTGAGATTATCTTGTCAATAATCTCCATTATTGACAAGTGTTAAACATAATACTTTGGAAATTGCTGTATGGAAAATTGAATCTTGATACAATAATTCATAAAGTTCTTCCTGCTAGTTGATTCAAGATTGGGAGGAACAACTTTAGGGGAAATTGGGGAATAAGGTTAGCCTCCATGTGAAGGGAAAAAGGATGATAACCATATCCAGAAAACACTGTCATGTCTAGGGCTTATCTAAGAAGATAAGCCAGGGCAGTTAATGTGTTATTTAAATGAGGCTATGTCATGCTGTGTTAGCAACACCAAAATCTCAGTGGCTTAAAACTATACTTCTTTTACATTTCTTAATGCTGATAAGAGTCAGATGAAAATTGTGTCCACATTTGTCCTTGCTTGAAGATTCAAGCTGAAGAGGAAGTCTTCACCCTTCAGAATATCACTGGTCCAAGGACAGGGGAAGAGAACTTCGCAAATCATGGACCACCTCTAGCCCGGAAGTAACATTTCTCTCAAATTTCACTAGAAATAGCATTTTGCCAAAACTAACTTCAAATGTATGGGAAATACAATCAGTTATACTATGTTTCCAGATGAAATATATAAAAGGTAGAACCAGTGACCAACATGACAAGTTTGGTATTCAATCTTAGCAAATGATTTTAAAATATGTTTCTCAAAACCTACATAGTTAGCCGGGTGTGGCAGCATCTGCCTTTAATCCCAGTACTTGGGAGGTTGAGACAGGAGGATTGCAGGTTTAAGACCAGTCTCGGCAATTTAGGGAGATTCTCAGCAATTTAACAGGAGCCTGTTTCAAAAATAAAAAAAAAAACTGGACTGGGGGTGTAGTTCAGAGTTAGAATGTTCTGGGTTCAATTCTCAGTAACACACACACGTACACACAACAACAACAACAACAACTATAGAATTAAATTTTATATGAATGGATCTTCCAACTTTAAACTTTGGTGCAGTGCAATATGGGAAAGATATTTTCACTTTAAGAGAAATATGACATAGAAGATGATTATCAGTCTATAGCCCAGTTGTGCCAGAGCAGTGGATTAGGCTGCAGAAAGGCAGAGACAGTATGGGAGACATTTGATTTACTGGGGAAAGCTCACAAGAGCTTGTGACTGCTCCAAGAAGAGTTCAGTGGTGTTAAGCTGGACAGACAGCACCCATATCCCTCGGGTGCTTTGCCAAGCAGTGGTGTCGTGTCCAGTGGCTGCAGGCTGCAGAAGTGACGCATATCCTCTGCACCATGACCTCAGTTCCCTGCCCATCCCCACTCAGAGAGGGGTTCTCCACGTTGGGTACAGAAGCAGTGACGTCATCAGCACTGGCTTGCTCAGTTTGCCTGTCTGATCAGCATCCTCCAGGACCACTGTCCTTGAGTACATGCAAGAAAGTAGCTTGCTACTGATAGATAGCACGCATTTGCCCTGGTTCCAGTGAGCAAAGGGGAAAGCCAGCGCCTTCCAGATAGTGTGTGTCTGGACTTCCCAGCCCAGGCCTGCTCTCATTGCTCCCTTCACGTGGCTACATTTTGGAAATAGAAAGGGGGCATTCAGGAGCAAGGTGTTTTACTGCACCCCCTTTTATTTAAGGAAAATAGAGGATTACAGATCAGTTTCTACTGGAAACAGAATACCTAAGATATTTTGTCTTCTAATGTACATGGGAATGGGATAAGTGTATGGATATATAAAATTAAATGTTTTATAGTTTATACTTCCTTGCTCATTTCTTCAATAACACTGGAGATAAATGAAACTTTTAATTGTGTAAATTGGGTATATTTTACTTTCCAAAAGAGGGCTCAGAAGCTACTAAATACAAGAGCAAAATTAACTTATTATCTGGGCCCAGAAACCATTCTCATTTGCTACGTCAGCTCCACCTCTATTCCTACCTAGTTTAAGGGTGATGCTTTCTGCCACGCTGGAGAGCACAGAATGGGCTTCAATTCACCCATTGATTTTGCTTTGACTCCCAAAGTCCTATCAGGTTGGTGGCTGAAAAATCATCCAATACTTCACTTTTTCTCTTTATTCTCCCAAGATCTCGGAGTCCCATTTTCTGTCTTACATGGTTCCTCTATTGGCCCCTAAATGGAAAGGCTCCAGCTTCTTGCCTCTCCAGCAAATGATTAACGTCACCACCAGTGTGACTCTTTCAAAACCCCAGTCAAATGAAAGCACAGCTCTGCTCAACAACATTTAGTGACTTCTCCATTCAGGCTGAACCCATCAGCAATCAAACAGCAGCTGAAATATGACTCCCAAATACATCTGGTCCCTCTCTCACTTTATTATGATTCTTACACTCGTAGTTTTCAAATCACCCCAGTAGCTTAACTTCTTTGTTTCAGTCATACACGTGCTTTTACCCTTTCTTCATACTATACCTTATACCTAGTTAGTGGAGTTATGGTTAAGAGGCTGTATAAGGCTGTAGTTGAGAAGAGAGAATCTGCCACCAGACTTGCTTTTGTTCCAGCCCCTGTTCTGTCACTGCCTGACACTGAGCAAGTTACTCAAAGGCTTCATACCTCAGTTTCTTCATCCATTGCTGTAACTAAATGGGCTAATACAGGAAATCTCTAAGGGTGCTTGCTGCGTTCTATACTTGGAACCAACAGGAGGTAGTATTGTATTCTATTCGATTCTCTGCTCCACTATGCCAACCCCCTAAGAGTCGGGGTGGATTTTCTTTCCATTTATTTTCACATACTTTTGGCACAGAGCATGACGCTTTGCTCTGTATAGTAATCATTTTCTACTTGCAGAGAGAAATAAGGATCATTTTACAGAAAAGGTAGAATAATAATGTTCTAGTATTGTTACTAGAAAACTGTGCCACATTAGATTTGATACTAAATTTAGCTTCTGGAAGAGGACATTTATAGAACATGATAATTTTATAAAGCCCTCATAAGCACCCAACCTCTGAGAACATTTTAGTGGCTTTATTCTTCTTGTTTCTTGATCTGACTACAATAGAGGTTTACAAAGATCTTGTCTTTAGGATTCTCCCCTAGCCTTGACCACTGCACACTCAATCCTAGGCCCCTCCCTAGGGTATCCGCTGGTATCAAATAGGTAGGTCTCCACCTTGAAGATTCTATTTCATTCTCATAAACAGATGTTGGCAATCTTTAAATGTTGGCACAGATAAATTTACCCAGTTCCCTTTAACAGTCTACATTTTGTAGCATTTATGTATCATCGTATGAGTATGTTATCAATATTTTCAACAGAATATATATAGTTCTGATGTCTTTCCTGTTAAATATTATTTTTATTGTGTACTTTAAATATATACATTTTATATGTTATTATAGCTCAATAAAGCTGGAGAAAAAAAAGACTCCAAAATGAACCTTGACCCTTCTCTGATATGAGCTGGGGCTGTAAGTTGGGGATCATTTACATAGGAAATGTTTTGGCTGTATCTTGGCAAGACCTGCATGGATATGTCCAGCACCTCTCTTCAGAATCTGAATGTCCAGCCAGGCGTGGTGGTGCACACTTGTAATCTCAGTACTTGGGAGGCTGAGACAAAAGGATCGCAGGTTCGAGGACAGTCTTGACAATGTAGCAAGACTCTCAGCAACCTAGTGAGACCCTGTTTCAAGCTAAAAAATAAAATAGGGTTGAGGGTGTGGCTCATGGCTCAGAGGTAGAACTCCCCTGGGTTCAATCCCCAGTACCAAATAAAATAAAATAAAATAAAATAAAAGAATCTGAATGTCCTAGTCCTACCACTATTGTGTTCAACTTATCTTAACTATAAGATAAAAATCCCACTTCACATCCTACTATAATACAATTTAAAACTCTATCACATATTATTCTGACATGAAGCTTAGCTATAGATCTATTTGTAAATATAATAATTTGTAAGTGTGAATTGAACTTTGTAAATGAGTTGGAAGGAGCAAATGATAAAAGGAGGTAGAACACTGAGTTTATGATAACTTCTATGTACAAAAGTCTTTAAAAAGTTTCAACAAAGCTAGGCGTGTTGGCACATGCCTGTAATACCAGTACTTGGGAGGTGGGACAGTAGGTTTACAGGTTCAAAGCCAGCCTCAGCTACTTAGTGAGGCTCTCAGCAACTTAGACCCTATTTCAAAGAAAAAAAAATTAAAGGGGGGGCCTGGGGGCATAACTCAGAGGTAGAATGGCCCTGGGTCCAATCTACCCCTGGGTCATTACCACAAAGGAAAAAAGAAATAGTTCAATATACACTATAGGGAAGTTTTATATATTTTACCTCATTAATATAGAGCTGTAAATACTTGTCAAGTAGGCACCTCTTAAACTTCTTGCTTTTATTGTGTTTATCTCACATGTCAGGAGCTCGCTCACTCTTCTTCCCTGCTGAGGACAATGGCTCTCCTCCCCTCCCTGCAAACGTAGCTCCCCTATGGGACTCGGTATCCCCAGAGTCCTCCAAGCTTGTTCCTGCTGAAGGCAAGCACTCCGTTCAATGGCAATGGCATTCTAACAGTATTTTGTTAATCACTAAGTGGAATAATGGAATGCTGAATTTGCAATAATTACAGATAGGACCTTAAAGCTTTCCTTTTTTTATTTATTGGTGCATTGTAATCATACATCTTGATGGGTTTCAGGGTGGTAGAAGTATACATGCACACCTCGGTCAATTAGCCCTCCCCTTATTCCCGCCCCCATTTCCTCCCCCTTCCCTCCTTCTTGTGCTCAGCATAGTAGTTGACTTTGATATATTTGTGTATGTACATCCTGTGCATTAGGGTGTTTCCCTCTTCCCTCCTCACATCTTCCTCAGTTAGGTCACCTTCTTTACTCATTTAAGGTTTTCTCCATCTTTGTCTGGAGTCCCTCCTATGCCCTATTCTCCTCAGCTTCTGTTTATTAGGGAGAACATCCAACTTCTCACTTTTTGTGACTGACTAATCTCACTTAGCATAATGTTCTCTAATTCCATTCATTTCCTTGCAAATGACATAATTTTGTTCTTTATGACTGCATAAAATCCCATTGTGTACATATCCCATAGTTTTATAATTTATTCATCTGTTGATGGACATCTTGGATGGTTCCAAAGTTTGGCAATTGTGAATTGTGCAGCTATAAACATAGATACACATGCATTAGTCTGGTAGTTTGGTTTCAGTTCTTTTGGGTAGATGCCTAGAAGTGGTATCACTGGGTCATATGGTAGGTTCATTCCCATTCTTCTGAGGATCCTCCACACTGTTTTCCAAAGTGGTTGCACTAATTTGCAATTCCACCAACAGTGTATTAGAGTTCCTACTTCTCCACATCCTTTCCAGCATTTGTTATTGTTTGTGTTTTTAATGATTGCCATTCTAATTGGGGTTAGGTGAAATCTCAGGGTAGTTTTGATTTGCATCTCTCTGATTGCTAATTGCAATTATACATCATTGTAAGATTCAATGTGATGAAAACATACATGCACACGCTCTTGGTGTGTTTCCCTCCACATCCCACCCCGCTTCCCCTTCTCCCTCCCTGAACATGTTAGTGAAATTGGTAGTAATACCTTCACATAGTGCCATCATATTATTTAAACTCTTTCTTGTCTCCATCCTCCCTTTTTACCTCCCTAACGCCCTCCCACAAACCCATTCTTCTACTCCACAGGTCCCTCTCCATATTATTTAAAGTCTCTTATGTTTCCTAAATGTGTCTTAGGAACATGTATGTACATATGCATCTTGAAATTTCATAGGTATTTTCAAATTACTCTGCAAAATGGCTAAACAAATTCGCATATATATAAGCAATAAGTGAGACACCACATCTACATGTATTTGCTAATATTTGATTTAGATCAGACCTGGACATTTTTAACCATTTGTTAGAGAAAACATGACATCTGATTTTTACTTTTTGAGTCCCTGATCATTAGTTTTATATAATATATTCTAGCACTTGTTGCATTTGTTTTTTTCAACTTATATATAATATATAAATTAATATGAAGTTGTAACATGAACCTCACTATTTAAAAATAATTTCACCCAATATAATAAACTTTGCTGATTTTTACTAATTGAGATGCTAGCACCCTAAATATTTTTAATTTAGAATGGGTTACATAGTACAGATCCTAGATCTTTGAATGTTTCAAAAACATTTGCAGATTGAATTTAATGCTACCATTACTATCATTTTCATGATTATTACTTAAGATAAGTAAAAGTCATAACTCATTTTATATTTTTTGACATGTACAACTTAAATTATAAATTTCAGTGGTTCTGCATGTCACAACGAAAAATTGCTCAGAAATAATAATAGTATTGGATTTAAATATACACCTTTAAGCTCTGTCAATTTGCCTGCTATGTGCTATTTAAAAACAAATATATGATTCAGGATAAAATGTTGTTGTGAAATTTTAGTTAAGATCAACTGAGGGGAATAAGTGATCACTGTGAGAAAGTGCTGTAATCTGAGTTGGAAAAACAAATTATTAGCCACCGAGGAATGCTAGGGCAGCAGCACCTTCATATAAGTAGAAGTCATGAACTCAGGGCTATGTGGCAATATTAGAACATCAAGTATTTATAAGAAAAGACTATTAGTATTTAAGATTAAGTCCTGACTGCTGAAACAAATTGAAATCGGCATATTCAGACACATATATCTAAATCAGAGAGGAAATCAGTATGACTCTGTCTTCTGCCCTGAGGTGTTATCTCTGCTACCTACTAATCATTTCATATGCCTTGTCACCAAAATTCTTGAAAACCTTAAATATAAAGATAGGCAATGTCTAAAGAAACATGATTGGATTTTCAAATAGAATACGTATGCTAGCATAGTCTATGAACCTGAAAAGCCACTTCTATCTCTATTCTGTTTTTTTTCTGTAAAATATATATAGGAATGTTATCAATCAATAATATTGATGAAAATAGGTATTCAAAACAGTGAGACATGTAAGTTTTAAGAAATCAAATTTATGTTTCAAATTATGGTACTTGGATTGTATTTATGCCAATGTATGTATTTGCCTTAAAGTATATTTATGTTTGGTTTTTTTTTTTTTTTTTTTTTTTTTTTTTTTTTC
>PVJS01057075.1:0-12163 GCA_004027185.1 Glis glis | reverse complement strand
TTCTCTCTCTCTCTCTCTCTCTCTCTCCCTGTCTCTCTCTCTCTCTCTACCTAGTGAGGCCCTCCGCAACTACATGAGACCTGGTTTCAAAATAAAGTATAAACAAATAGGGCCGGGGGTGTAGCGCAGAGGTAGAACGCCCCTGGGTTCAATCCCCGGTACCACACACACACACACACACACACACAAAAAAAACAAAAATACAAACAACAACAACAACAACAAATTGATTCAGGAACCCTGAAT
Organism: Glis glis; assembly: GCA_004027185.1. Lineage (NCBI taxonomy): Eukaryota > Metazoa > Chordata > Mammalia > Rodentia > Gliridae > Glis > Glis glis. The sequence continues at coordinate 11,917 of PVJS01057075.1, read as the reverse complement.
AGGTATTTAAAAGAAAACAATTATGTTATGTAAGTATGTATGTTTCTTTTCTCAAATCCTCATCAGATCCCAACTAAGGAGCCACATTTACCTAATGTTGGATGGTTATTTTACAAATGTCTTGTAGGAATACATGAATAACTCACGAGTCCTGAAAAACTGGAATACATTTGACAGGTATTCCCTTTGAAAGTCACTTGTGACCCATGAAGCCACATTAGTCTGTCCCCAAATTTTCATAGCAACATGTAAAAGGATGATTTGTCCATCTGCCCAAGAATTATCTTTTGCTTTTTAACCTCTTGTCCCAGCACATAAGCAGTGAAGCTCAGGTGCTTTCCTTCCCAGCCTAGCAGTGCTGTGCTTTCTTGGTCATTCCTACTCTTCTCCCTTCTTCGTTGTTTCCTTGTGGAGGGCATGTCTGTGTGGCAGTGGATAGGTGGTTTTCATGCTTTCTACCCACCATTTCCATCGATAAGCGTTCTCTGCCATTCAGAGCTTTAATAAATCACCTACTAAGTACACATCTGGGAGTGCCCCTTGACTCCCTTAACAGAATAAAAGCATTTTGAAGCTGGGCGTGTTGGCACATGCCTGTAATCCCAGTACTTGGGAGGCTGAGACAGGGGGATCATAGGTTTGAGGATAGCCTCAGCAACTTAATGAGACTCTCAGCAACCTAGTGAGACCTTGTTTCAAAATAAAAAAAACTATAAAGGGCTGGGGGTGTAGCTCAGAGGTAGAATGTCCCTGGGTTCAATTCCCAGTAACACACACACACACACACACACACACACACACACACATACACATACACACACAGAATATAGGCAGTTTGAGACCAGGGCAGTATCTATACTGGAGAAAGATCTGGAAAGTAAAGCAACAGAATGAATACAACGAGCTACCAATTCCTTTTTGATTTCTGAGCAATTCTAGCAGCCACGTGCCACCCCAGGTATCACTGGGTGACATGGAATTAGAGTCACTGATGAGTGTGTTTTCATAGGAAGCTCCCCCAATTTAAAAAAAAAAAATTGAACTGTGAAGTCATCACCTGAGCCCGAAGTGGACATGGCTCATAAAACTCCTCATCCAGTTTTAAAAGAAGTCAGGTCAGCGGCCACTTCATTAACTCACTATGAATTAAACAACGAGTTTATTGAGTTCTTGGGCATTTTAAAATTTTAATAACTCCTGAAGGGTCTTTGGTGATGAAACCTCTAGTCATTGTATGAAAGTTTCATCAAGATTTTTGCTGCTATATTTCAAAGACAGGCTTTCCTGTTTTCCTCCTGGATATGGTACTTTTGATACTCTCTTTTTTTCCCTCCTATTTTATTTTCTCTTTTTCCCCTCCCCTCCCTTCCCTTCTCCTTCCTTCCCTCCCTCCTTCCCTCCTTTCCTTCCTTCATAGAAACAGTTACCTGTGTATGTTATTACACAAGGATACTGTCTCGGTCAACATTCTCAGACTGTAATCCAAAACAACTGACCACACAACTTAGAAGTGGGAAGATTTATTTTCTCAGAGTTTTTTTGAGACTCCAGAGTTCATTCTATGTTAGGCTGGGTCTGCGGAGCTCAGGGCGTGGTGGCAGGAAGCAGAGAGAGGTAGAGAGCAAGGCTGTTCTCTCACATCATGGAGGCCGGAAGCAGAGAGAGCCGGCAAGCAAGGGGATTCAAAGACAAAAGCACAGTCCCTAAGGCCACACCCCCAGGGACCCACCTTCTCCAGCCACACCCACTGGCCTAGGTTACCACCCAGTAAATCCATCACAATGGATGTATCCAATGATGAGATTACAACTCTCCTGACTTAATCATATCAACTCTGAACATTAATACATGAGCTCCTCAGGGGACATTTTATATCTAACCATAACAGATACAGAATACTTTTAATTCTGAATTACTCCCATTTTTATTTTTCATGTGAACCTTTTTATGGGAGATGCTGCTTACCTAAGTGCATTGGCAGGCAGCATTTCTGAAAGTTGTTTTTCATAGCAGGGTATCAGAGAGAGGAATGGTTTCCTGATCTTCTCATTCATTTATTCTATCATTGTTGATTCATTCTTAAGAACCATTTAAAGGTTGTGGCTTATTTGCCACAACTGCATTTGGAAAGTAAGTAACCTTTGTTTTTTTTTAGGTTAACATAGTAATTGTTAATTACAGGAAATTTAGAAAATACCAAGAGCACATAGAGAAAAATTGGATTCTCATATAATCCTGCTCTCTGCAGAATGTTTCTTTTCTGTGCACATATGTGCACATTTGATTATTGGTTTTATCTCAAATTTGGGATTATACTATGTATTTAAATATGCACTTTTCTTCCTTTTGCCTTTAAGGTTGAGGATCAAACCCAGAACCTCACACATGCTACACATGCTAGGCAAGTGCTCCACCACTGAGCTATATACTTAGCCTGTTTTTTTTTTTGTGTGTGTGTGTGGTACTGGGGATTGAACCCAGGAATGTTCTACATCTCAGCTATACCCCCAGACCTACTTTATTTTTATTTTGAAACAGGGTCTTGTTAAGTTACTGCACTATGATCTTGAACCTGCAGTACCACTGTCTCAGCCTCTCAAGTATCAGGATTACAGGCGTATCCCACCATACCCAGCTTTGTTGTTGTTTTCTATTTAAACAGAATGTCGACATATTCCCATGCTTCTGAATATTCTATTACCATAGTGACTTTTTTTTACTCTACCCTACAGTAAGAAATCCATTTTATATAATGATCTCATATAAACACACATGCATTTAAAAAACAGTTTCATGAAACTGTACTGTTCAATGCCTTCTTATTCCTCCATTCCATTTGAAAAGCTGGCCATGGCCCACTAAATTGGTTTCATGACTCATTAATGATTTGTGACCCACAGTTTAAAAAGCTACTCGTTTACCACAGGAATTTTACTGGCTGTGCCCTGCCCATTGTATGGTACAGCTGCATTATAATGTATTTGACTGGTGACATACAGGTGGACATTTGAATTACGTGTGTGTGTGTGTGTGTGCGTGCGTGCGTGCGTGTGTGTGTGTGTGTGTGTGCTGGGGATTGAACTCAGGGGCATTCTACCTCTGAGCTACACCCCCAACCCTATTTTATTTTAAATTTTTGGAAACAGGGTATTGCTAAATTGCTTAGAGCCTCACTAGGTTGCGAAGACTGGCCTCGAACCTGCAATCCTCCTGTCTCAGCCTCACAAATACTGGGATTGCAGGCATGCACCACCAAGCCTGGCTTGAATTGCTTTCAATGGTTCCATGCTTCTGAAACATTGCAGTATGGAACACACACACACACACACACACACACACACACACACACTCTTTAGGATAAATTCCTGGGCATACATTACAAGGTTAAAGTGTGGGCATTTAGGCATTTAGAATGATTTAAAGACTTTTGGTACACATGACTAAATGTTCTTCCAGGAGGCTTCTATAAATATTTACACTCTTGCCAGCTGTGCCTTGGGGATGCCCCGTTCTCTCTGCTTTCACATGTAAAACCCATATTCTTGGAGTTCACCTGGAATCTCAATCGCAGATGAAATTCGTGGCATCACTGAGCAGTGAGGGGAGAAATGTCTTCGGCAGTGATGGGTTTGCTCTCTGACGGAAACTGCTATTGTGTCTAAATTGTGTTATGTTAATATCCGATGCAAAGTGTTCTGCAGGTGAGATCGGGCATTCGCATTTCTCATGTCTGCTGCCAAAAAGGAACGTGTATTTTAAAAATTCTGCAATGCTTTATAGGTCCTCTGTAGTTTCTGTTCTCAGTGGCCAGGATTCCCTGATGCTCTGAGAGGGAGAATCGAGTCGGTGCCTAGGCATTGCACCATTTCCAGGACCGATCTCATTTCTAACACACGTGCTCTGCATGGGTCTACTTATATTCCTGATTTGATGCCTCTACCTTTGAACTGGAGAGAATGTTCTCTGTAAGAACAGGTATACATTTGCATTTAGAACAACCATCACTCCACCTCCCGTTTGCAGAATCTCAGCTTCCTAGCAAAAGGGACACACACAAGTTTCATTTCATTTTTAATGGCAAAGACTGGAAACCACCTAAGTGTACAACAGTCCGATACTGCTAAATAAATTATGGTGTATCCACAGAAGGGAGACAAGGTGGTTGTTAAAGAGAATGAGACAGCAGCGTACGTAGAGACATGAAGCAATCTTCAAGACCTATTGTTGATGAGAAAAACACGGTGCAGAGTAAATTCTCTATACTATGAACTACCTTTTTTTCTCTTCCTTTTTCTCTTCTCTCCTCTTCCCTTCCCTTCTGTTCTCTTCTCTTCTCTTATTACTTCTTGTACTGGGGATAGAACCTAGGTGCATTCTACCTTTGAGCTCTACCCTCAGCCCTTTTTAATTTTTAATTGGAAACAGGGTTTTGCTAGGTTTGCCGAGAGTCTTGCTAAGTTGCTAAGACTGTACTTGAACCTGCAATCCTCCTGTTTCAGTCTCTCACGTGCTAGGATTATAGGCATGAGCCACCACACCCATGTATAAAAGTATACAGCCACCGCTGTATACTTTAAAAATATATGCATGTATCATTTCAATTAAAAATAGATTGTGGGTAAAATATAGGTTAGCAAGTATCTACATATTTTAGAAAAATGTCCATCAGGGAAAAAATACTTGGTTTTGTGGTAATAATAATAGTGTGTTGTTCACAGTTAAGAACTGGGTCTGGGGATGTAGCCTAGTGGTAGAATGTGTGCTTTCATACCTAAGTGTTTCAGTCAGCATTCCCACTGCCATAATCTAAAATAATTGACCACACAACTTAGAGGAAGGGAGATTTATTTGCTCACAGTTCTGGAGATTTTAGGGGTTCAGTCCATGGGAAGTTGGGTTCATTGATGGTCAGGGCATGGCAGCGGGAGGCAGAGGGGTGGACAAGTAGAGCTGCTCTCACATCATGGAGGCTGGAAGCAAGAGGGAGCCAAAGCAACAGGATTCAAAGACACAAGCACAGTCCCTAAGGCCACACCCACAGGGACTCACCTCCTCCAGCCACACCCATCTACCAAGGTTACCACCCAGTAAATCCATTACAATGGGTTTATCCACTGATGAGGTTACAACCCTCATGACTTAATTATATCAAGTCTGAACATTAATATGAGAGCTCTTCAGGGGACATGCTATATCTAACCATAGGCCCTGGGTTTGATCCTCAGCACTGGGAAAAAAATAAAAAAAGAAATTTTGAACTGAGTCTTCCTGGGATGTAGGAAATCCATGGGGCTGATGTAGACACTAGGAGAGAGTTAACTCCACCTACCCAAATGTGCAGTCCACGTCCACCTGCCTCCACCCTGTTTACAATCCCCAGAGAACTGCATCATTCAATCATACTTAATCCATTTAGAGGGAGCCCTTTCTATGCTGAATTATGCCAGTCAGTACAACTCATGACCGGAATTATGATCAGTGTTGAGGAATGCTGATCATTTGAGTGCTTTATGGAAGACTAAAACTGCACGGGGTAAGGGGGAACCTCATGTGTACACGCATACCTATGCACACACACCAAAATGATAAAGTCGGTATTTATTACTTCAACATTACGGACCTGGTGGAAAAACATGCTGGGGTGAGTTTGAAGAGAGTTAGCTTGGTATGGAGACCCAGACAACTTACCACTGGAGTTTCGTCCTTCGCTTCTATTTTAATTCTATAGTCAGTAGGCTTATGTTCAGGTTTTAAAGTCCTTCTGACACAGGCGCAAATTTCAGGTCAGCCAAGTCCTAGGCATGTGACCTTGGGTTAGTGGCTTGGCTCCTCTGTGCTGTATTTTCCATCATGCAAAGTAGAACATAGAATACTTTTTCATAGGGCTGTTCATTGGATTAAATGAAATCATCTGTGTAAAGACCTCAGCCCCTTGGTGGGTACTGAATCATGGGAAGCTGTTTTTATTTTATTTTATTTTTTATTTTTTTGCGGTACCTGGGATTGAACCCAGGGGCGTTCTACCTCCGCGCTACACCCCCGGCCCTATTTTTGATACTTTATTTTGAAACCATGTCTCACGAAGTTGCGGAGGGCCTCACTAAGGAGAGAGAGAGAGAGAGAGAGAGAGAGAGAGAGAGAGCTGAGGCTGGCTGCGAACCCGGATCCTCTGGTCTCCGCCTCCCAAAGTACTGGGATTACAAGCACGTGCCACCACGGCTGGCTGGGAAGCTGTTTTTATGATGATGGTGTTTTGGGAAGAGAGGCCTTCGGTAAGGAAAGTGTTAGTGGGAATTGAAGAAGCCCTTCAGGCAGAACAGGGCCAGGAAGGGCAGAGCACCACACCCTCTGGAGTGAAGAATCAGAGACCCAGCCCGGCAGTGGCTATATAAACCAAGACTCCAGAGGAATCTCCTGTGCTCATTTTCTTGTGTCTTCTGTTTCTCATGAATGATACTAGTGATACCCTTGAAAAGATTTAGTCCTCTGCAATTTGGGGAATGCATCAAGGGAGAATCTGGAGAGATGGGGCCCCACTCCAGAGCCAGAGCCAGGCTGGGAGCAGCAAACCAGGGAATCCAGTGGCAGAAAAAGTAAGAGTTCCTTCCTAGCCAGATGTGGTGGTGCACATCTGTAATCCCAGGACTGGAGAGGCTGAGACAGGAGTATTGCAGGTTCAAGGCCAGCCTCAGCAACTTAGTGAGAGCATCCACAACTTAGCAAGATCTTGTTTCAAAATAAAAAATCAAAAGGGCTGGGGGTGTAGCCTGTAGCCGGTAGATAGAATGCCCCTGGGTTGAATCCCTAGTATCCACCTCCCCAAAAATAAAGAGTTCCTCCTGAAAAAGAAATGAGATGCATGTGGTGCTTGGAAATCAACCCCTGATGTCTGTGTGAAAATCCTTTGGTTTCCTGCCTTCACCACAACATACCGAAGTGTTGGCACATCGAACACTCTGAAATCCCAGCCTGACCGTAAACGCCACGCCATGCCCACATCCTTCTGGTCTGGGGATGCAGAAAGTCTGGAGTCGATTCAAGTTCCATCTTGGTAGGACCTGGAATCTCATCCTCTTTTGATCAAGTGTAGTTAGATTGACTAGTACCGCCTGGGCAGGCGGGCAAGCACGGGAGAGGAAGTTGCTTTCCAGGATTTCAATCCCAAAGACACATTTCCCAGTACAAATTAGTGATGCCTTGTATTGTAAGAGACTTGAATCCTCTGATTTTTCACTCATTTCCTTCCCCTTCTTGTTGTCATGGGGACTTCTTTTCCCTGAGTTATTACATCTTGCACTTCAGCAAAAATTTTATTGCTTCGGGACCCTCGAGTCCCATGTGGGACATTTTTCACCGCGCGTGGTGTAATACACCGAGGTAATTTCTTTCAAATGATTTTTGCTTGAAGTGGTTTTCAATGAATTGAGAAGTGTGATTGTATGAATGAAGCCCCACATTTCCAGCGCCAGATGCAGGTAGGGTGGAGCATTAAATGTAGATTGTACAATGGCACTGGTGGCGCAGAAATTGGCAGCAATCTGTTGTGTTATTCTATTGTTTGGCCATGAAAAGGAGAGAGAGAGAGAGAGAGAGAGAGAGAGAGAGAAAGAGAGAGAGAGAGAAAGAGAGAGAGAGGGAGGGAGGGGAAGGGAGGGAGAGGGGTGGGGGGAGAGGCAGGCATCATTTAATGCTATGATCTGTTTAAGTTTCTCACAGATCACTTGGAAGTTTTACTTTATTTCTGGAACTGGATGTTTTCATCAAAAGGAAACAGTTATTACTTCTCAGAGGTGAAGGTTAGTCATTGTACTGGGGAAACGGTGAGACAAAGCCATCTCAATGACAGCGTGGTGGCGTGTTAAGTTATGCCCCGGCTATTTCCCAGGCTGCCTCAAATTCTTACCTATTTCCAGTGTCCTTCAAGGCTCTTGTGTCTATGGGATTTTCTTTCCTGTTGCTACTTTGAGCCCAAAGGCTAAGAAATTTGATACTAGAATGGTTCCTTGGGTTGTTTTCTTCTTGTTTCATTTCCTTCCCTCTTTCTTTCTTCCCTTCTTCCCCCAAATCATAGAACTTTAGGGTGCTATGCTCTGCTAGGACTCTTTGAACTCAGCAAAGCTGTTGCATTTGCAGTTGAGGTTCATTCCAGGGAAACACATCAAAGGGAAAAGACACAGGGAAGAATCCAGGGGATGCCAGGTGTCCTCTCCTAGCGGAATCAGAGGAGGGGTGGGACTTAATGCATACTGACAACGTTTGGTAAATATCACCGACCATGGAAGCTCATCTGGGGCTTGGGGTCCAAGAATTTTACAGAGGGTCAGTCCTGTAGGTGTAGAGTGCTCACATGATTGACCCGAGCTACTCACTCTCCAGCCTATTGGCCTCGGAGTTCAAACTAATGCCCGTGGTCCAGGCCACAGGCAAACAAAAACAGGTGTTCACTGAGAATCACATTGCCAGCATAAACTCTTTGGCAGGGCCCTAGGTCTTAGGTCTACAAAGACATATTTGTCAGACAGGCTATTCCAAGGGCTCAGAGGTCATCTTCCTAAGATGTAGTCTAGGATCAGTCCTTTCTTTGGGATGTGCAGGGTTTGGGCACCCCAAGCTCACTGGGTAAGCCCATTTTATTGTCCAGTGTCACACCAACAGAGGCTAGGCTGGGCAAGTGTAGGCCTCTGGGAAAACAAAGATGCTTCCTTACATTACATGCAACTCTGAAAACTTGGTGGGCTTGTGGAGGATTTGCACTTCTCTCTTTGCTGTCCTGCAGTGAGCAAACAATTTTGGAAGCATCTACCTTGGGCTGCTAAACCTTTCTGTAGAGTTTGCAAAGGAGCCATTTAATCACACTGCCACATTTTCTTTTGGCTCCTCCTCATCCAACATGAGAGAAGAAACATTGCAAACCCTATGAGGGTGTGGCTGGAGATGGTCTGATACTCATTTCAGTCACAGCAACTGGCTTTCCATTTTGGAAACATGGGTCTTTAAAATAAAATATCTTTTTTCTTCTTTGCAGTGCTGGGGGTGGAACCCAGGACCTTGTGCATGCGAGGCAAGTGCTTGATCACTGAGCTGCACCCCTAGCCCGAAAACAAATATTCTTTAAAAATTATAATGTTCTCTCCTTCCTTTCCTCTTTCTCTCATCCCTTATGATTCACCCCCTTCCCTGCAAACTCTGGGCATCAGATGAGCGTTAGGAAATATTGCCAAGTGGGTAGTACGTCTAGGAGGCAGTTTATCCTAGCTGTCGTTTCTCATTGTGTGAATTCTGTTGATAATGTTTGCTCGGATAAATTGATACTTCCATCCCGACCAGCTGGTTTGGTGAGCCACATTGATATGCCAGCTCTTAGGCTGACCCCGGTAACTCTGCCACCAAACAATAGGAGATGCGTGATTATTTTTATGCTAACGAGCGCCACAGAGCCACCAGCTCTTCCTTTTTTAGCGATTCACAGTGACTTTTTAGCGATTCACAGTGACACCTGGTGACCTTCAGTTGGCAGTTTGGGTGCCACCATGGATAGTCAGAATCTGGATGACCCTGCGGCGCTCTCGGTTCCTTGAAGAAACCTCAATAAATGGTTTTGGCAGTCATCTTATCTCACAGTCTTGACTGATTTAATAACAATACGGAAAAGCATTGTACCCCTTGAAGGGGGCCAATGGGATTTCTGGAAGGAGGATTTCATAGCCTCGTTATGGTTTAGATCTGGAAGGTCCCCCAAAGGCTCATGTGTTGAAGGCATGGACTCTGGTACAGCAGGGTGTAGAGATGGGGCCTGGGGGAACTGATTGGTTCATGAGGGCACTGACCTTATCAATGGGTTCATCCACTGATGGGGTCATAATTCGATGGCTATCGGAGGGTGATGGAAACTTAGGAGGTGAGACCTTGTTGAGGGGAGCTGGTTTGGGGGAAATGCCAGTAGGGACAATATCTTGTCCCTGGCCTCTTCCTCTCTCTTTCTGTCTGCCTCCTGGCTGTCATGAGCTCAGCAGCTCTGCTCCTCCAGTGTTCTCCACCAGTATGTCCTGCCTCACCTCAGGCCAGAAACAATGGACTAAAACCTCTGAAATCATGAGCCAAAATGCATCTTAACTCCTTTTAACCAGTTTTCCTCAGGTATTTTATTACAGTAAAGAAAAGCTGACTAACACAAGTGTGGAATTTTTTTTATCTCTTTATTTTTACTTTTTATTTTTATTTTTTTGGTACTGGAGTTTGAACCTAGAGGCATTCTACCTCTGAGCTATACCCCCAGCTGTATTTTATTTTTTTATTTTGAAATAGGGTCTCGCTAAGTTGCGGAGGGACCTCACCAAGTTGCTGAGGCTGGCCTTGAATCTGCAATCCTCCTGTATCAGTCTCCCAAGTACTGAGATTACATGTGGAAGCCCTGTATTTTCATCACTGATCTTGCCTCTGGTACTTCCTGGCTTAGGGAATTTAGACATGTCGCCCAAATCTCCAGCATTTCCATTTTCATCTCTGTTTTATGAGGGTAACAATAGTACCTACTTAACTGGGCATGGTGGCACACACCTGTTATCCCAGCACTTGGGAGGCTGAGACAGGAGGATCACAGGTTCAAAGCCAGCCTCAGCTACTTAGGGAGACCCTGTTTCTAAATAAAAAATGAAATAGGGCTGGGTGTGTAGCTCAGAGGTAGACTGCCCCAGGGTTCAATCCTTAGCACCACACACACACACACACACACACACACACACACAAATAGTACCTACTTCATTGTCATGCTGATTAGTAGGACAGAACATGTCTGGTTAATGGCACTGTGCTTATCATATAGTAAACAGGCATAGAATGCCAACAGTTATTGGTATCATCAGTAGTGATAAAAAAAAGAAAACAGGCAAGTATAGCTAAGGATCTCTATGGCTACCCTGTAGACTTATGACTGGAAAGTGCCTTCCCAGTAAGACAGCCTTTGAGGTCCATCCCATGTGGGGAATTTCTAGAGCCTTCTGTCTCAGCTTCCTCTTCCTCCAGAATGGGGAGAAATAGGAGCAGTAGAAGATGTAAAATTTAGATATCATTAAGATGGAAGCACATGTATCTTATTTTTTAAAGAAATTGCACCAGTAAGTTGGTTATGTAAGATAGTCTTTTTATACTTTGGTTATCTAGTGTCTTTCGGGTACTGTATACAGTTCCATGGTGTCATAGGACTCAGGAAAAACAGAGTATCTCTCTTTTAAGGAATTAATGGTAGAGTGGATGTCTCAGTCAATATTCTCACTGCTATAACCCAAAGACCTGACCAAACAACTTAGAGGAAAGAAGATTTATTTGCTCACAGTTTCTTGGAGATTCTGGGTTCAGTCCCTGTGAGGCTGGTGTCTTTGGATCTCAGGGCATGGAGACAGGAAGCAGAGAGAGGGAGAGCACATGGGCTCTGTACCTCACATCATGGAGGCAGGAAGCAGAGAAACCAAGCAAGCAAGGGGATTCAAAGACACAAGCACACTCCCTAAGGCCACACACTCAGGCACTCATCTTTTCTAGCCATGCCCCACCGACTTAGGTGACCACCCAGTAAATCCATTACAATGGATTTATCTACTGATGAGGTTACAACTCTCATGATTTAACTATATCACCCCTGAGCTTACTACATGAGCTCTTCATGGGGCACTCTATATCTAACCATGACAGTGCAACACTCAGGCAACCATCAGGTAAACAGGCCCAGGCTTTTCTGATGTCCCTAGGAGGCTGCCAGCTAATATAATGAGCTGTGTACTATGCCAAGATGAGCTAGTGAATCTGGGGACCCAACCCATGTGACACAGATGTATCACAACAGAAGCCTTTGAGGGGGGTGTACGAAGCCAAAGGCGACACCTGTTGGGGGGTTTCAGGCTTTATTTTGATGTGGTAGAGG
>PVJS01057074.1:0-12164 GCA_004027185.1 Glis glis | reverse complement strand
GCGGACCGGGGGTTGAACCCAGGGGCGTCTACCTCTGCACTACACCCCTGGCCCTATTTTTTATACTTTATTTTGAAACCGGGTCTCATGAAGTTGCAGAGGGCCTCGCTAAGTAGAGAGAGAGAGAGAAAAAGAGAGAGAGAGAGAGAGAGAGAGAGAGAGGGAGAGAGCTGAGGCTGGCCGCGAACCCGGATCCTCCAGTCTCCGCCTCCCAAAATACTGGGATTACAAGCGTGCGCCACCACGCCCGGCTTTTTTTCTTTTTTGTGCAAAAGTATCCCTTTAGATGGAGTTTATTACTTTCTCTTGGGAAGTTTGGCCAGAGCTGGCTGCTGTGATTAGGAACATCTTTTTCTAAACTTAGTAATTCATGTAAACTTTGCATATTGGCTTTTGTTTTAATAATAGATGATTCAGGGTGACTGAAATTTTCAGGGAGCAATTTTTTTTTTTTGGCGGTACCGGGGATTGAACGCAGGGGCGTTCTACCTCCGAGCTACACCCCCGGCCCTATTTTTTTATCCTTTATTTTGAAACCGGGTCTCACGAAGTTGTGGAGGGCCTCACTAAGTAGAGAGAGGGGGGGGGAGAGAGAGAGAGAGAGAGGGAGGGAGAGAGAGAGAGAGAGAGGGCGAGAGAGCTGAGGCTGGCCGCGAACCCAGATCCTCCGGTCTCCGCCTCCCAAGTACCGGGATTACAAGCATGCGCCACCACGCCCGGCTAGGGAGCAAATTTGATATTGCAGGAAGATGCACCATGTTTTCTCTGTGGTTTGGATTTCTTCTCATCACTGCCTCTTTGCCAAGAGATTCACAGATCTATTTGAGAAATACTGCCTTAAGGGTATTGTTTTTGCCTTTCGGAGAAAAACCAGTTTAGGTGGAGCCAGCGGGAAGGTTAGAGATATAGAGAGAGGGTTTTTTGTAAAGTTGGGTACGTTGGGATGAAGAGGGGAAATCTGTCTCTTTTGCAAAGGCTTGATCCAGGACTTACTTGGATCACACTGAGGCTGCTTGCCCTTTTTCTTGCCTCCTTCTGAAAAGAATATGGTCCCTTCATGCTTGGCACTGAATCATCACTCTACTATATTCCTAACTGTGCGCCCATGAAAAAAAATCATAAGCTTTCTGAGGGTCTCTGTCCTTGTTCATATAATTGAATTAATGATGTGAGCTGTCTCATTAGGCTTTTTTTTTTTTTTTTGCCGTACCAGGGATTGAACCCAGGGGCGTTCTACCTCCGCGCTACACCCCCAGCCCTATTTTTTTATGCTTTATTTTGAAACCGGGTCTCATGAAGTTGCGGAGGGCCTCACTAGGCAGAGAGAGAGAGAGAGAGAGAGAGAGAGAGAGAGAGAGGCGAGAGAGAGCAGAGGCTGGCCGCGAACCCGGATCCTCCGGTCTCCGCCTCCCAAAGTATTGGGATTACAAGCGTGCGCCACCACGCCCGGCTGGGCTTTTTTTTTAATACGATACTGAGGATCAAATTCAGGGCCTTGCACATGCAATAACTCACCACTGAATTATACCTTTAGCCCTGTTAAAATTTTTTTATTTTGATATGGGTCTTGCTGAGCTGCTGAGGCTGCCCTGGAACTTGCAATCACCCTGCTTCAGCCTCATGAGTAGCTGGGATTATAGGTATATGCCATCGCACCACACTCTCTTTGGGGTATTTTGAGGCTAGATGAGACTACGTGTGTAAAGGGCCAAGCATGTAGCAGGCTTTCAGATGATTTTCCCTTTGTCCCCATTTTACCCGACTTTCCTTTGAGAACTCGAGAGAGCAGAACCAGAGCAAGTCCTGCCTGCCAGGTGCCGTAAGGGTGGGCCCCATTGCTTAGTGGCCGTCTCAGTCTAGCCCTGCCCCATGACGAAGGCAGGTGGAGGGTTTCTTTGAACTGAGAAGGCATCCTTTTTACTGAACAATTCCTGTTGACAGTACTAGTAAATACCCAGATGAGCTGGCTTTCAATAGCATGAAGCGGAAAGGGGACAGACACCAGGACTCAACGGGGAGGCCTCCTGGAAAACACCGTGGGAAGGCCCAAAGGTCTCCTAATTGTAGCCCCCCCCCCCGCTTTGGGTTTTTGGGTTGCCAAGACTCATTAGGTTTTAGTGAGAAAAGGTCTGTATAAATCTGTCATGATGCTATATCGAATTAATAATTAATTAATCAATTATTGAAGTGGGGGGTCTCACTATGTTGCCCAGACTGGCCTTGATCTCTTGAGCTCAAGTAATCTTCCTGCCTCAGCAGCCCCAGCTGGGACCACAGGTGTACACCACCATGCCACTGTATTTATTTATTTAGCAATACCTTAACTGCCGGAGAGCAGAGACCTTGGTGCCTCTTTAATTGCACTTTCCAGGGTCTCATTGTATCTGCTGTTTCTCACATTCTTTTAGTCACTGGTGATAGAGCAGTGAAAAGAAAAACAAAAGCAGACTTAGAACCTATGATTACAGAATTTTTTATTTGTATACTAAAGAGTTGACAGTAAATAATATAGTGTGATAAATACATATAGAATTAGAGGGTAATAGGAGAGGACTAATTTAGATTGGATAGTTAGGGAAGACATTTCCGAGATGACTTTTAACATGAAACCTGGACCCTAAGAAGCATCTCACTTTGTGAGGAGCCCTGCTGCACAGTGCTTTGAAGTAAGAGAAATTCTGTGTTCTCTGTACTGATGGAGGGGCTCCAGCTTGCAGTGTGGTGCTTGAAGAGGGCAGGGTGGTAGAGATGAGACTGGACAGGTAAGCCGGGCTGGACCAGAGAAAGCCTTTATTGTAAGCTCAGTAGGAAGCCATTTGATGAGATTAATTAGGGGAGAGGCATGACCTGGTTTGCATTTGTTTGCATGTGTCTGTGAGGTGCTGGGCATTCTACCTATGAGCTACACCCCCAGCCTGATTTTATTTCCTATTTGGAAACAGGGTCTCACTAAGTTGCAGAGGGTCTCACTAAGTTAATGAGGTTAGCCTTGAACCTGTGATCCTCCTTTCTCAGCCTCCCAAATACTGGGATTACAGGTGTGCACCACCATGCCCAGCTTTCCATATGATTTGCTTTTTTTTTTTTGTGGTACTGGGGATTGAACCCAGAGGCATTCTACCTCCAAGCTACATCCATAGACCTGTTTTTATTCTTTATTTTGAAATAGGGTCTCACTAAATTGCGGAGGGCCTCACTAAGTAGCTGAGGCCGATCCTCCTGTCTCAGCCTCCCAAGTACTGGGATTACACGCCTGGCTTGAAGGGTACCTTTTCTGAAGCTAAACTTTAAGTTAATAGGACTTGGTTTTAATTTTTAGTTCTATTGTTAGACTATGATAAACAATACCTTCTCCCAAAATCTTTTCTGTAAAATTTTTGAAGTTTTTGTTATTAGCAAAGGAGATAGGCTACTTATTTGTTATAATAAACCCAACTAGATATTCAGTTCCACTAGATTCTTACACATTTTCTGTCTGCTTGTTCTATTAGCCATTAAATAGGTATATAAATGTCCCACAATAGTTGTGGATTTGTCTACCCTTTTTAGTTTTGTCAGTTTTTGTATTATCTGTATAATGATAATAGTAATTATAATTATTATTATTTTGTGGTGCTAGGGATTGAACCCAGGGCTTTGCACATGCTAGGCAAATGCTCCACCACTGAACTATACCTACAGGCTGTATTATATATTTTGATGATATGTTAAGGTCATAGTCAACTTTTGCAGCATAACAAAAAATCTCAGGAATCTCTGTGCATATACTATAAGCACTTAGTTTTTGCTTGTAGATTGACTGAGGAGTTCTGCTTTGGGCTGCAGGTTTAGTTTAGTTCTGTTTCATGTGTCTGTTTTGTAGCCCCTGCTGATTGGGCAAGGCTATCTGGGACATTTTCTTCTTACGGTATGTCAGTGAGCACAGGACATATTCCTAACTGTGCAACATGTTTAAGGCCTCTGCTCATGTCACACTCAGTGACAGTCCATTGCCTGATGCAAATGAGGTAGCCAATGCCCTTAGTGAGATGGGGAAGGAAATGTATAAATGCTGAATAATGACCCAGTTTGTCATATGGATACATATAGATTTAGAATTGTGATCTCGTCTTGCTATAGTAACATTTAAAATTATTAGTATGAAATAATTACTCTTATTACTACTTTTATTTCTATTTTAGATTATTTCTACTAGGTTATTACTATTTAAGTTATTGCTATGAAATGTCTCTCTAGTAATGTTTCTTTTGTAAAGTCTGATGTTCATGTAGCCAGACCAGCTTTCTTTTGGTTTGTGTTTACATGTTATATCTTTTTTCTACTCTTTTACTTTTAATTTTTCTATATCTTTATACATACAGTTATCTATTTAAGTCACATATTGGGTTTTATTTCACCTTTCAAAAATAACAGCTTTATTGAAATATAATTCACATGCCATAAAATTTACCCTATTAAAGTATATAATTCATTGATTTTTAGTACATTCACAGAATTGTGCATGCATCACCACTATCTAATTTCGGAACATTTTTATCATTTCCAAAAGAAATGCTATATCCATTAATGGTCAGTCCTCATCTCTTTCCCCGTCACCTTCTAGCCTCTTGCAACTACTAATCTACTTTCTGTCTCTATGGATTTACCTGTTCTGGACATTTCACATAAATAGAAGCAAATAATAACTGGGTCTTTTGTACCTGACTACTTTCACTTAGATTGGTTTTTGGGTTCATCCATATGGTAGCATGTATTAATATTTCATTCCTTTTTTAGTATTTTTTCTTTCTGTGCTTTAATTCATTATTTTTATTGACCTACTTTCTACTTTATCAATAATATGCTGTTAAACTCATCTATTGACTACTAATTTCAGCTGTTGTTTTTCAGTTCTGTTTATTTCAAAATACATTTTTAATATATTTGAATTCTCTGCTGGGATTTTCAATCTTTTTCTCTATTTTCTCTCTTTCTCGGTTTTCTTATTTACTAACTCTGCTTTATGAGTCACTTCTGATTCTCTTGTTTGTGTTTTCTAGTTGTTGTCTGCCATATAATTGTTTCTTGGCATACATGGTAAATTCTGGTAGAAAGGTAGACCCTGTGTAGAAAACTTGTTGTGTCTTCTGATAATGTTCTCTTCTAGAGAGGTTCACTGTTTCCTCTGTAGGAAAATACAATGGGGCTGCTCATTTTAATCCATCAGGGAGGTGCTAAGAGCGCTAACCCTTGTAGAGCCTTTGACTGACAGCCCTGGTGGGTTCTGAATGCTAACTCACATCTCTGCATTCTGAGATGGCTGAAACCTTCTTGATTCTCAGAGACTCTGCTTGGCCTCCCATCCTTGACAACTTGATGAATGGCTTCAGGGAAAGCTGGCTGTGTATCAGGCTTAGTTCTCTACCTCACTGCCCTTTCTGGGATTTTGGCCCCTCAAATTTCTACTTTTGTCTCAGTATGCCAAGGAGACATCCCAGCACTGATTGTTTTTATGGTTTCAGAAGCAAGTTCATGTGTGGGGGGTGGGGAAGGAAGGAGGACTGGATGCATGTTGAGCCTCTTGACCTTCACCCAGATTAGCAGTGGCCTCAGAGAAAAATGGGCAGCAGGATATCTGCTCACCCTGGTGTTGCTTTCTCCTCTCTGGAATCTTGGCCTCTCTAAACCTCGTTACCTAATCATCACTCCCTGATGTCTTTAAATGGATTGTTTTTAAAAATATATTATTTGGCTGGGCGTGGTGGCGCATGCTTGTAATCCCAGTACTTTGGGAGGCGGAGACCAGAGGATCCGGGTTCGCGGCCAGCCTCAGCTCTCTCTCTCTCTCTCTCTCTCTCTCTCTCTCTCTCTTTAGTGAGGCCCTCCACAACTTCGTGAGACCCGGTTTCAAAATAAAGTATAAAAAATAGGGCCGGGGGTGTAGCGCGGAGGTAGAACGCCCCTGCGTTCAATCCCCGGTACCGCAAAAAAAAAAAAAAATGTATATATTATTTGGTGCTAGGGATGTAGCTCAGTGGTAAAGCACTTGCCTTGTATGCCTGAGGCCTTAGGTTCAGTCCCCAGTACAGTAAAAAACAAAAACAAACAAAACAAAACAAAAAACCAACAAGTCCCTAAAACCCCATATATAAAATTTGAATTTTAGGGGGATAATTTTGCTGGGAGAGTTGGTCTGCTACAAAATACTTCATCCTACCTGAAATCGATAGTTTGATATAACATCCAGTCAGTAATTTACTAGTTCTTATAACTTATTCTGATCTATTAGTTTGACCTCCAATTACTTGCTATAAAAGGGAAAGTTTGTGTTTGAATTACTACAAACCTTGGAGATTTATAAGACACTAGTTTGTGAAAGGTTTTTATATAAATGTAAAACACTTTCACAGATGTTAATTCACTTGGTCCTTTCAACTTTGTGAGGATACACATTATTATCTTCAATTTTCCAATTAAGAGTTAAGTTTAGAAACTATGACTTGCTTCTGTATTTCAGTTGCTGCTTTCAGAGAGAGTTAGGTCTCAAATGTAGATTGTATGACATCAAATCTAGTATTGTTTTTCTTCTCTGCCCCCATTTGGAACTAAAGCGACTGGTTCTTGTGTAAATCAATGTGTCTTATTGCCTAATAGAGCACTATGAAGTGTTAGAACTGTAAAGTAGTATATAACTTACAGATATACTCAAGGACCTTCTCTCATCCTGTCTTTAATTTGTCCTAAGAAGAACATAAAGCTCACAAGTAGTTTTGTATTTTTGCTTTAACTGTCAACACTTCAAAGTGATAAATTTTACTTTTGTCTTCTGTTTTTCTTCATCCTGTAGCTTAGTAAAATGACCAAAACAAAGCTGAAATGCCAGAAGCAAAGTAAAAACCTATGAACTAGAGTTGTTTTCTTCTTCCTAATGGATCCATACTCCTGTGAGAGTTCCTGGATCTGATTGTCAAAAATTTCCAGTCATCTTTTTGTTAACTTCTACTTTGGGCATCATCAGTGGTTGGCTTCTTGTTATACCTCCCTTTTCTCTCTTTCTTTGACTGTTTTTGATCTGCCATTGCTCAGAAAACTGGATAACCAAGGGTGTTAAAATTGTCTTAAAATAAGAATACTGTCTTAGGACTGTAGTATGTATAGTGGCTTTTCTTTATCTTATAGGCAGTAAAATTGATGTTCAGAGAAATGAAGTCACTTGCCCAGGGCACATGGCTTGTTGGTTAACATAGTTGGAACAATAAGAACTGAATCTCCTCTTTTATGTACTATATCATGATCTTCAATTTTTTTCATGGTTTTTATTTTTTAGATCCTGAATGAGAACTTGAGACTCTAATGAATAAAACATATCAGTCATGAATGTTTAGAGACCTTCTTCCTTTCTAATTGATATATGAATTCTGCTAGACATGTTACTTCAATATAAATTTGGCTTATTTGTGTATATGTGTTTGCTCTTATTTCATCTTATATACTGTTTCTCAAAAACTCAACTCAGTCATCTGTGATCTTAGAACAGGTATTGGTTAATATAAATAAACCAGGTAACTTCTCAGTTTACTGAAACCCTCAAAGCTGAAACACTAAAGCATTCTTTGTGAATCTGAAATTTTCATGCTGAAACCAGAAAAAGCTTGTGACAGCAACATTTTATGATTTCTCCTTAAAATTGCTGAACACAATTTATCTAGTATTTACAGTAGATATATGATTAATACTTAATAAGTACTTGAAAAACCTGTCTATAAACTTAAGAGAAAAATTGCTCAATAATCACTTTGAGTTCACATTTAATAAATTATGCAGTATTGAAGCAATGTTGGGGAAGTAAAGAGTTGAAAGCATTTTCACCCTACAGTCCTAATTAGAAGAGTCAGAATGTTGCTCTAATAAATGTTTAGCAAGTGTTTTTAAGGGATTTAAATGACTTTATGGAGTATTTTTTCAGTCAGGATGAATTGTAGGACTTTAGGTTGACTTGAGTATTGGGAACAGGAATTCCTGAAGTTCGATGGCTGAGATGTTCTGTAGCTTGCGAGGTACAAGAATTTTCTTACTGTGAAGATAACCTTGCCATTGGTTTGTACGCTGGACCTAACTGGAAGTACACTGGCCTGCTTCTCTCTCCCTAGGATCTGCCCAGAGTTCTCTTATTTGCATTCCTTTTTGGGGGGGTCTGGTGGGAACTATCTCTGTGGAGATTTTTCTTTTTCTTTTTAGATTTCTAATTATGTTGGGTTTGTCAAGTCTTTAATGATGTTTTGCTTTGCTGATAGTTGGGCAAAAGCTGATTAAAAGAACATCTTTGGCCACTTTTTTTACACACTTGATTGTTTTAATACTTAGGGCTTGTCAATTTTTACCTTTGGAAAGGCAGTTTTATGTCCTGGTTTAAGGTGATTGTTGTCCTAAAACACTGGACAACGATTAGAATGACAGAATTTTAGAAATGGAATATATTAGAAAGTCCAATAAATACTCGGAGTTGGAGAGTGGTTTGCTAAATATTTTGAGTTATATATATTTTAACTGACTAGTTATTTATCTCTGATCTTAGTTATAGACTTATTCTTGACTTTTGGCTTTCAAAGAATGATAGAAGATTTCTGCTCTTATTCTGTTTGCTTTTATTTATAGAAACTGTAGTTTTGGTCCCATCTCCTCTGCTAATAGCAGTGGTCCCCTCCTACCTGAGGTTTCATTTTCCTGCAGTTTCAGTAACCCTCAGTCAATTGTGCTCCTAAAATATTAACTGGAAAATTCCAGAAATAAGCAATTTGTACATTTTAAATGGCACAGTATTCTGAGTAGCATGATGAAATTTTGTGCTGTCCTGCCCTGCACTGGGGAAGTGAGTCATCCGTTTGTCCAGTGTTCACATACATGCCATCTGCCTGGTAGTCACGTGGTAGCCATCTTGGTTCTTGGGTCAATTGTCACATTATTTTGGTGCTTGTGTTCAAGGAACCATCACTTAACAATGTCCCCAAAGTGCAAGAGTAGCGATGCTGGTAATTCCATCACAACAGATTATTATAACTGCTTTATTATTAGTTACTGTTGTTAATCTCTTACTCTGCCTGATTTGTAAGTTCAACTTTGTCATAGGTATGTGGGTACAGGAAGAAAATCTGGCACAGTCCAGCATCAATAATGTTGGGGGTACATTCTGAGAAATGTACATTAGGTGATTTTTGTCATTGTGGGAACATTGTAGAGTGTACTTACTCAAACCTCAATCACTTGACGTGGCCTCTTGATGTAATCTAGAGATACATTAAGCTGGGCGTGGTGGCGCACGCCTGTCATTTCAGTACTTGCAAAGCTAAGACAGGAAGATTGAAGATTCAAGGACAGCCTCAGCAACATAGACTCTCAGCAACCTAGTGAGACTCTGTTTCAAAATAAAAAAGGGCTGGGGGTGTAGCTCAGAGGTAGAATGCCCCCGGGTTCAATCCCCAGTACTACACACACACACAAAAAGAGCTGGATGAGGCTGCTGCCAGGTAGCATGATATACATTTCACAGTGAGCTTGTTTTTGTTTTTGTTTTCAAATGAGTAGGAGTGTATTCTAAAATAATAGGCTATACATAAATAATGTGTATAGCAAATATATAAAGCAGTAGCATAGTTGTTCATTATCAAGTGTTATGTACTCTACATGATTGTAGGTTCTGCACTTTTTTTTTCGGGATTGGGGATTGAACCCAGGGGCATTCTACCTCTGAGCTACACCCCCAGCCCTAATTTTTATTCTTTATTTTGAAACAGGGTCTCACTAAGTTGCAGAGGACTCACTAAGTAGCTGAGGCTGGCCGCGAACCCGGATCCTCTGGTCTCAGCCTCCCAAGTACTGGGATTACAAAGCGTGCACCACCACGCCCAGCTAGGTTCTGCACTTTTATGTGACGACTGGCAGCACGGTAGGTTTGATTACACCAGCATCATCACCACAGACATATGAATATGAGGTGATGGAAATTTTCAGCTTCTTTATAATTGTATGGGACCACTGTTGTTTATCATTGATTGAGTGTTGTTATGTGCTGCAGGCAGTGTATATGGGGTTCAGTACTAATCTGCAGTTTCAGGCATCTGCTGGGGAGGGGGTTTTCAAATGTATCCCTTGTGGGTAAGGTAAGGGGGCCACTGTAGTACTTGGAGAAATTGAGCTTTATACTTTTCTGTAAGTCTTTCAGTTTGGTGTAGAGGAAGGGGGAGGGCTTTAGAGTCAGAAACACTTGAATTGGAAACCTAGCTCTGTCACTTACTAACTGCAACCCTGGATGTGATATTCATTGTCTGTGAGTCCACGTTCCTCAAGTATAAAATGAGTTCAGTGAGAATTATTTACTCACTGCAGGGTAGTGAATTGTATTATTAGTTAAATTTTTTGTGGTACTGGAGATTGAACCTAGGGGTGTTCTACCTCCAAGCTATACCCCCAGTCCTATTTTATTTTTTATTTTGAAACAAGGTCTTGCTAAGTTGCTGAGGTCAGCTTCAAACATACGATCTTCCTGTCTCAGCCTCCCAAGTATTAGGATTACAGGTGTGTGCCACCATGCCCGGCTTAATTAATTTCTATTTTTTAATTGATAAATGAAAATTTTATATGTTTAGGGTATATACATAATGTGTTTTTTTTTTTTGCGGTACCGGGTATTGAACCCAGGGGCGTTCTACCTCCGAGCTACACCCCCGGCCCTATTTTTTATCCTTTATTTTGAAACCAGGTCTCATGAAGTTGCAGAGGGCCTCACTAAGTAGCTGAGGCTGGCTGCAAACCCGGATCCTCCGGTCTCAGCCTCCCAAGTACTGGGATTACAAGCGTGCGCCACCACGCCCGGCTAACATAATGTTTTGATGTATGATTACATTGTGGAATGGCAAAGTCAAGTTGATTAACATATCTATTACTTCACATAGTTATCTTTTTATGGTAATGAGTATTATTGATAACATATGAAAACCATTATATTATTCAGGAGTGTGGAACCTATTTTACAATTGAATCATTGATTTTTCAGAACCATTCTTGTCTCTTATATTTCTAGATAGATTTTGTTTTTGAAATGCTTAAGTAATTCTTAAGAAGCATTACAATGACTAGTAGACAATCTCATGCCACAGAAAATTCATAGCATTACTCTATTAGTTTATCATTTACATTGAAATATGGATAATAAATCATTCCTTTCTCCAAATCACATGAATTCACTGAAATTTACTTGTAAATGAAAATATGTTACTATTCATTTTAATAAAAAAAGATTAAATAAGTTTGTTATATAATGCCTGACTTGTTTTTTATAATTTGCTAAATTTCAGATGTTGCTATGTATACCATGCATGGTGGCTAGCCAGTACCCCAGCCTTGTATGAGAAGGGCTAAATGAAGAGATGCTGAGGCCTTTCCAAGAGAGTGCTCTACTCTGCTGCATTGCGCAAAGATTAGGTTTCTTGACATTTACTTTAAAACCCTGAACAGTTTGTGCTCGAGAGCACTGCTATTTGCTGACCTACTTCAGTAAACAGCATGATGCAAAGCAAGACCCTTCCTGAAACTTTTTAGCAATAGCTTCTTATTTTAGTTTTCCTATACTTACACATGTGGTTTATATTCTAGACTAGTGGACAAAATGATTTGATAAGAGTAATGTTGCTTTTTTCTCCAGTATTTCACTGATTTAAAAAATAATTGCCAGATGTGGTGGCACACGCTTGTAATCCCAGTATTTAGGAGGCTGAGACAGGAGGATTGCAGGTTCGCAGCCAGCCTCAGCTACGTAGTAAGGCCGTCTGCAACTTAGTAAGACCCTGTTTCAAAATAAAAAGTAGGGCTGGGGGTGTAGCTCAGAGGTAAAATGCCCCTGGGTTCAATCTCTAGTACCACACACAAAAAAATAAAATAAAATAAGCTGGGCATGGTGGCTCACGCTTGTAATCCCAGTACTTGGGAGGCTGAGACCGGAGAATCCGGGTTCACGGCCAGCCTCAGCTACTTAGTGAGGCCCTCCGCAACTTAGTGAGACCCTTTTTCAAAATAAAGGATAGCCGGGCGTGGTGGTGCACACTTGTAATCCCAGTACATTGGGAGGCGGAGACCGGAGGATCCGGGTTCGTGGCCAGCCTCAGCTCTCTCTCTCTCTCTCTCTCTCTCTC
>PVJS01057073.1:0-12165 GCA_004027185.1 Glis glis | reverse complement strand
CTCCTCCTCCTCCTTCTCCATCTTGATTTTTTTTTTTTTACCAATCTTATGGGTAAAATTGGCTCTTCACTTGTCCTTTTTTTTCCTTTTTTGCATTTTTCTGACACTACGCCTAGCGGTTAAGAACACAGACTGTGAAACCTAAATACCTGAATTTGAAACCAAGCTTGCCGCTTAATGACTTAATGGCAGTATTTTCTTTTTTTTTTTTTTTCTGTACTGGGGATTGAACCCAGGGGCATTCTACCTCCAAGCTACACCCCCAGCCCTATTTTTTTATTCTTTATTTTGAAACAGGGTCTCGCTAAGTTGCGGAGGCCTAAGTAGCTGAGGCTGGCCGCGAACCTGGATTCTCCGGTCTCAGCCTCCCAAGTACTGGGATTACAAGCGTGCACCACCGCGCCCGGCTTCCAATGGCAGTATTTTCTTCATTAAGAGTCTTAAAATATTTTTCACATCTGTCCAATGGAGATAGTTGAAGTATCCACTCCTTAGGCTGCTGTAAGAATTGTGTTGATGTATGTCTAGGAAAAGTGCCTGAAGACTAGTGAGCATTATGTAAGCTTTAGTGTTATGCGTGAGTTAGAATAGTTTTTTTGTAAGTTTACTGGCCATTTGTATTTTGTGTGTGTGAAGTGCCTTTCCATACCCTTTCCTTCCCAATTTCCCCATTCTAAGAGGCTGATATACAGATACATTTGTGTGTGTGTGTAGTACTGGGGATGGAACCCAGGGGCATTCTACCTCCGAGTTACATCCCCAGCCCTATTTTATTTTTATTTTGACACAGGGTCTCGCTAAGTTGATGCAAGTCTCACTACTTGCCGAAGCTGTTCTCGAACCTGTGATCCTTCTGTCTCAGCCTCCCAAGTACTGGGATTACAAGCATGTGCTATCATGCCTGGCTCAAATACATTTTTTAAAAGATAGTTTCCTGTTTACTTACTCTATACTAAATAAGGAAGTCTAGCAGTAACAACCATCTTTAGAAGCCCCACTCTATTTATTTTTTTGGTAGTAGAGATTGAAGCCAGGGGCTTTTTACTTCTGAGCTACACCCCCATCCTTTTTTAAATTTCTATTTTGAAACAGGGTCTTGCTAAGTTGCTGATGTTCTTGCTAAATTGCCGAGGCTGGCCTCAAACCTGTGATCCTCCTGTCTCCGTCTCCCAAGTACTGGGATTATAGGCGTGCGCCACCACACCCAGCTCCTACTCTAGTTTTTTAAGTGAGAATTTATTTTTAAAATTCTCCATATTTGCCCGGGCCGATTATTGCGAGCAATGGGCCGCAAGGTCCTACGACCAATAAGTCACGTCACACATGATTTGTGTCTCTCCACAATGTCATGAGGTTTATTCAACACTTGAAGGTTATAGCAGGCAGGAAATTATTAGGAAATTCTACAAGAAGGTTAAGCTAGTTTTGGCTGCTGGGTGGCTGCTACAAACAAGCAGGGGGTAGGGGATATAATGAACCAAGTCCAAGAATGGAAGAGGACATTCTAACGTCCTTCCTGGCTCCAAGAAGACTGAAGAGTCACACTGATCCTCGGTCAGCAAAAAGCAGGTCCGAGATGAAGTCGCTGGATCAGAGTCGTGTGCACAGTAGACCCATTGTGGCTTAAGCAATAGCACGGCGCACTGCGTGTTGAAAGGCTGATCTTTCATAGGGTTTCTGTAGCTGCTGTCAAGTGTCCTTCGCAGGCTTATTGAACCTTACCAGACACTTGTTAGTAACCACAAATGTATTGATGAGGTAACTCTATGAGCTGCAGGAAGAGCTTTATGATCCAAGAGTCCGTTATCAACTGCAGCACAGGTGCTTTGGTTGAGCCATACGCTGGCGTGTCAAACACGTTGTTTTATGAGTTCCTGAAGGTTTTTATGGCCCCTGCTCTATACAATTGGCACGTCTGAACAAGGTGCTTTATGAGTTCCTCAGATTGTTTTGTGTCCGATGTGCTACACACTGATATTCACCATATTTGGCTACTTCTTTACTGTGGCTTTATTTGTGACTGATGAGCCAGCTCTATGGGGACCGGAGAGGCTGGGGAGGGGATACTACTCTTTGACCCTCCCTGGCTTCCTTTGATCCATGTTCCATGGTATAAATGCTGTTTGTTTCCTTGCTGCTTGGTGGAACTTTTATTTATTTATTTATTTTTAATTTATTTTTGTGGTACTGGTGATTGAATCCAGGGGCATTCTACCTCTGGGCTACACCCCCCACTGTTTTTTATTTATTTTGTTTCTTTTTTTTTTGCAGAACTGGGGATTGAACCCAGGGGCATTCCACCTCTGAGCTATACCCCCAGCCCTATTTTTTATTCTTTATTTTGAAACAGGATCTCACGAAGTTGCGGAGGGCCTCACTAAGTAGCTGAGGCTGGCCGTGAACCTGCGATCCTCCCGTCTCAGCCTCCCAAGTACTGGGATTACAAGCGTGTGCCACCACGCCCGGCTTGGTGTAACTTTAATGTAAGGTTGGATATAGGCACAGGATTTTAGCAGTCTGTATGGTCATCCAGATTCCAGACTTTTCCTGGGTCTGGCGTATTCCTGGATCCCACTGTCTTTTCTGCGCAGGGCCATCTCAGCCCTGTTTTGTTTATGTGAGTTAGCAAAAGGTACCGTCCCTCCTGGGACAGCCCGGCGCAGGCTGCAGGGCCTCCTAGCAGGTCACAGGCTGTGTCCAGGCCCTCATCCCTGTGCCACTGTTTTAGAAGTGTTCCTTAGGCCACCCTGCTGCCCTGCTGTGGCAGAGCACAGGAAACCCTTGCTGACCGTCATTTCCTTGTTCAGATGGTCACCGGGCACGGTGGCACCGCCTTAGCTACCGCTGCGGACACATGGCTCAGTTTTTTGCCCGTGGTTTCTCTTCCAAGCCTCTTTTGTGAATGCCTTTGGCCACCCCACCCCCAACACACACACACACACACACACACACACACACACACACGCAGAGTGTTCACCCACGAAACACAGAGCTGGCAGAGAAGTTAATTGGTGTCTTACCCTTTTTACTGCTGTGGCCTTATCAGCAAAAAATAACGATAAGGTAATTTTCTTCCTAGCCTTGAGTTCTGTGTTCCGGGCCGCTCCCCCTTCCTCAGGGGGGAAAAATAGTCCTTTGTGTTTCAAAGCCTGAGACACAGAAGTTCCTGGGATCCCAGGATAGAGTCTCTCCACTCCAATCTTTCTTTGAGATCCAGACTTAAAAAGACTTACTCCAAACTGGGTGCTGGGTGTGGTGGTGTGTGCCTGCAGTCCTGGTCTGTGGGATCACAGGTTTGAGACCAGCCTCAGCAACTTCACGAGACTTTCGGCAATCTAGTGAGACCCTGATTCAAAACAAAAACTGAAAAAAGGGCCAGGGGTGTAGCTCCAACGTAGACTGCCCCTGGGTTCAACCCCCAGTACCCCAAAGAGAAGAAGAAAAAGAAAAAGAATTACTGGACAGTGAGCCAGTGCTTTGATTCAAGGAGACAGGCGTGGGCCTGACCTGTTGGTGGGCTCCCCAAGTTGGGGAAGCCTGGGTGTGCACGCATGAGTGGGGGTGTGAGTTCAGGTTTCGGGGGTGGCAGGGGTCGGTGTCCCACCATGCCCACCTGAACTCAGGCGGGAGGTTACTGCAGAGCCGCCGGAGGCTTTGAGAGCCGAGGTGCGGGTCTCCCCGGGCGACAACCCGTGGTTGGTGGAGATGAGAGTCCGGCACCCAAAGGCCCTTCCACGGTCCTCCCGGACGGCCTGACTGGCGGGGAAGGCACCCGGAGGAGCTAAGCACAGGGCGCCTGCGGCAATAAGCCCGGTCTATGAACCAAGATACCTCCATCTCCCTCTGCCCATAGGAGCCTGGGACCCCTGTGCATCCCCATGGAGGAGACAAGGAGACCCAGAAATCATGGGACTGGACTCTCCTCCATCCTTGGAGACAAGGAGCTTGAGGTCCAATTTAATGTGATTTTAGAGAAATACAGAAATATGACATTCCTTGCATCTAGGACCAATCCTTATCAGTTACCCACATTTCTGTCTCTAATGTAATCTGTGAAATACCCCCAAGAGAGGGGCTTCTGCACTTTGAGCAGGACTTTCTCAAGGCTCCTTCCTGTCACTGTCGCCTCCACCTCTTACAAACTCTCTTGTCTACACAGCACGCATAGCTTAGTCCATAACATGAATCTAGTACTTTAGTGAAAACCTGAGTTCTTAGGATCTTGCCAAATGCTCCTCCACTCCTCATTCTGAAAAAACATAGAAACAGGGACTTCAGCAAGAATCACAAAGCCGGGTGCGGTGGCACACACCTGTAATCCCAGTACTTGGGAGGCTGAGACAGGAGGATCGTAGGTTCGAGGCCAGCCTCAGCAATTTAGCGAGACCCTCATCAACTTAGCGAGACTCTGTTTCAAAATAAAAATAAAACAGGGTGCAGGGAAGTAGCTTGGAGGTCGAACACCCTGGGTTCAATCCCTAGTACCACAAAAATAAAATAAAATAAGTATATATGTATATATATGTATATATATGTATGTATGTATATATATGTATGTATGTATATATATGTATGTATGTATATGTATGTATGTGTGTGTGTATATATATATATATAGATATATATATCTTCCAGGATGAAGGTGCCATCTTGCTGGAGAGATGTGACAATAGACCATGAAGTGCATGGTGGGTCTGGGCTGACCGTAAACAAGGCAGGACAAGGGGACCCCAGAGAGCCGCAAGGGTTGGGCAAGTTGGGGAGGTCTCCCATCTCCCTGGAGTGGTGGCACTGGGAAGACACCTTTTTTTTTTTGGTACTGGAGGTTGATCTCAAGGGCAGTCTACCTCCGAGCTACATTCCCAGCCCTATTTATTTATTTATTCATTCATTCGTTTATTTTATTTCGAAACAGGATTTTCCTAAATCGCTGAGGGTCTCCCTAAGTTGCAGGGGCTGGCTGCGAACCTGCGACCCTCCTGTCTCAGCTTCCCAAGTACTGGGATTATAGGCATGCACCACCATGCCTGGCGGGAGGACGCCTTTGCCCTTGCAAACCCTGATTTCAGTCAGCTGGACAAGAGAGGCGGAGGGGGAAAGGGGCTGCTCCACCGAAGGGGAAGCTACTTGGACAAAGGACAGAAATGGGAATGGTCCTATCTGTGTGAGGCAGTCCGGGCATGTCGGAGGTGATGGGACTACACGGAGTCAGGCTTGGAGGAAGAGACTGGCTTGTGGATGCCTATTTTTTTTTGGTACTGGGGATTGTAAGAATATAATTGTATCTTTTCTGTCAAAGATTTTGTAACCTGGTAGGGACTTATGTTCCTTTACAAAATTAGCATCTCTTAAGACATTGCAGGTGTCCGCCCTCCTGGTCTTCCCCTGAGCTGACCGGGAAGAATGTGAAGCTGTAACTCCCACCACCAGCAGGAGCTCTGCATCAGGGATAGAAGACCCGCTGGGTTCTTTGTCAGGTGTGCTCTCACATACCTGGGAGCACCCTTTTTTTGCAAAAAAGTAAAACCGCATTGCTAAGCAATTTTCGAACACGTGCCTTTTGTTTTTTTGACGCCATGAAAATTTATTTCGAACAGGATTGAACTCAAGGGCATTCTACCTCCAAGCTAGATCCCCATCCCTTTTTGTTTTTTTATTTGGAAACGGTTTCACTAAGTTGTGGATGGCCTCACTAAGTTGCTGAGGTCAACCTCGAACCTGCAAGCTTCCTGTCTCAGACTCCCAAGTACTGGGATCACAGGAGTGTGCCACCAAGAGCACCTGTGGATGGCTTTTAGCCCCAGGCAGAGCCGGTCAGAGGAGTGAACACCGGAGGCAGCTGAGTTTCCAGCAAGGGAATTACATGCGGAGAGCAGGGTTTATGGAGGATTAGCAGGAAGCTCCTGGGGAGATACCAAGTGTTAGAGGTTCTGTGGGGTAGTAATAATTTCTTTGTAATAATGCTTGTGGCATTTTTTAAAAAGTTGACTTGGAGCTGAAAGCATTTTGAGTATTGCACATAGACCTTCTGAAGAGGTTTATACCTTTTTTTTTTTTTTTTGCGGTACTGGGGATTGAACCCAGGGGCATTCTACCTCCGAGCTACACCCCCGGCCCCATTTTTTATCCTTTATTTGGAAACAGGGTCCCACGAAGTTGCAGAGGCCTCACTAAGTAGCTGAGGCTGGCCACGAACCCGGATCCTCTGGTCTCAGCCTCCCAAGTACTGGGATTACAAGCGTGCGCCACCACGCTTGCCCGGCGGTTTATACCTTGATATGACTTAATCCACACTATTAGTAAGAGAGAGTAAAGGGATTATCGACTTATGAAATCAACAAGCCCAGTCAGGAGGCTCTGGGCTGAAGAAACTTGGGAGAGGATCCTATACACACATGTCGACTTCATAGGTGGTATGGAACTGCTCCTGAAGTTGGCTGATGACCACTGGTTCTACGTGACCGCGCACATGGGGGAACAGGTGGAGGGTCCCTGAAGACAACTGGGGGAGTCCAGGACAGCGTCCAAGAAACCAGCCCAGGTGAAGTCGAGTAACTGAGCCAGGCCTGTGGCGGGCCGCCGGGGCCACTACTCTGTATTCCATGTCTCCTTTGCCACATTCATTTGTTCCTTCCTTCATTCAAGCGTTTACATCTGCTCGGGCACTAGAGAAGGTGCAGCTCCAGCGACGTGTGATGTGGTCTCCATAATTCAGCAGGAGATACGGATCGGCACAGAGATGACGGCGGCCATTGCGCTCTCTTTCCTTTGTCCCCTTTCTCCCTGCCCCCACCCCTTCCCTCTGGAGAACTGATATTGGTTGGGTTGCTTGGCGATGGGTCCTCCATTTTCTTTCCATGAGTTGCAATGTCAACTTTTGCTTTGGGTTAGTAATGAGCGTGAAGACATTCAACAAGAAGTTTCTAGAATTCCTTACTCTCCCCTGCCTTCCAAGGAGTGTGGGTTGAAGCAAGGTTCTCTGGTTTGGCTGAGCTGAGGTTAGGGGTGCAAAATAGGACAGGCTGGTGGGGCATGGTGGATCAACCTGGAGGGAAAGGGTTCCCAGTTCCTGGAAAGAAGAGGGGATTAGAATTGGGCTGGGGCCTGAGGGCTTGATCTGGAAGGAAAGAAAAAAGCAGAGGGAGGAGAGGAAGAGATGGTAAAGGTAACAGAGACAGTAATGGAGGCATACTGGAGGGGAGAGGAAGAGGGAGGGCGTGGGTCTGAGCACCCTTGGTGAGCAGGAGGGCGGGGGGAAGGGGCTCATGCCTATCTGGAGGAAGTTTTACTGGGGGGTTATGCTGTGAACCCCCTCACTATGGACTTTTCAAGGATTTAGGGTGGGAGTTGGAGAGATGCTATGAATATGTCTCCCAAAGTCCTGTTTAGAAACTTGGCCCTCTCTGCAATAGTGTCGGGAGACGGAGCCTTTGGGGAGGTGTTTCAGTCATGAGGGCTCCGCCTTCATGAATGAATTAATGCCTTTATAAAAGGGGATGGCCAGGCATGGTGGCACATGCCTGTAATCCCAGTACTTGGGAGACTGAGACAGGAGGATCCCTGGTTCAAGGCCAGCCTCACCAATTTAGTGAGACTCTGTTTCAAAATTGAAAAATTAAAAAAGACTGGGGGTGTAGCTTGGGGGTAGGACACCCCCTGAGTTCAATCTCTAGACCCCCCCAAAAAAGAAAAGAAACAAAAAAGGGCTTGGTGGAGGAATCTGGCCCTTTTTGCCCTTCTGCCTTCTGCCATGTGAGGAAAGTTCTCTCCTCTCTCAGGGAACACAGTGTTCAAGCACCACCTTGAATTAGGGGTGCAAAACGGGACAGGCGGATGGGACATGGGGATCCCAGCACCTTGACCTTGGTCTTCCCAGCCCTTAGAACGGCCAGAGATCAATTTCTGTTCTTTATGTTACCTAGTCTGTGGTATTGTCAAAGCAGCACAAACAGACTAAGACAGGAAGTCAGTCTGTTTTTTTTTTTTTTTTAGTGCAAACCATTACTAAGGCTGAAGGAGTTCAGTTGTATTTATGGGTGCTGTTACCCTCAATTTTGCAGCCAAGTTTTCTCAGACTTCTCGGTCTGTGCCTGTTTGATATCTGACTCAGTGGCCTGTGAACTTGTCATGGTAGGGATATGATTTTCCTGGCTGCAGCAGGGAGTGACCTAGCTCAGCGTGGCTGTTCCTCCATCTGGGAAAATACTGGCTTCATTCTTGCCTCTGCTTAGAGAAGTGTTTTGTGGTCCCTTTCATCCACCCTCTTAGCAATGGATGTCAGAAGACACTGGAACAATTTTTTGATGTTCCAAGAAAAAAAAATGACTTTCAACCTAAGAATGGTCGCTTCACCAAGATATCAATTAAATACCAGGTTAAAGACAATTTAGCAGTGAAACTTTTTTTTTTTTTTCTGAAGAAGTTACCTGAGGATCTGCTCCAGCAAATAAAAAGAGTAAGACCAGAAAGAATAAAATGTGGGCTCTGGAAAGCAGTCTAATCCAGCGAGGATCCTGCGTTTGGCATAGGTTCCCAAACTTATTAGTTTATTGCTCCCTTTTTTTAAAAAAAAGTACTCAGTGCCCTCCTGGACATTTCCACCACCCCTTATTTTATTCAACGTCCCCCAATTGTACCCAAGGCTACTACCACATCCCATCCTGGGGGTGGTATCGCCCACTTTGGGAATCTGTGGGCTAGAGAGCAAGAAGAGATGAGATAAACTTGAGGGATAAAATAATGTCAAAGATTCTCAGAAAAGCAAATACAAACTCCAGGAAAAAAAAATAACACTTACAAGAAAAGAAATGTAATGAGAGTGATTACTAACCCTACATTCAACAATATTTTTTCATGGTCACAAAAATGTAAAGCCTCTTACTTATTTTGACCTCCTAGAAAAAACGATAGAGAGCAGAAAAGAATCAGTTTTCCAAGGTCCTAGAGGATCTTTTCTTTATTCCTGATGGATAAATGTAATGATTGTGCGTCTGAGAGATTCACATCCTTCAGCTGTGGATGTTCTCCTATCTCTTCTTATCCATTTTCTTTTTGTATAGAACATAAAAAGATCACTTATCTGCCATCTTCAATCAGACACTGTACTCTCTCTCTCTTTGTTTTTTTTTTTTGTTTTTGTTTTTGTTTTGGCAGTGCTGGGGATTGAACCCAGGGCCTCACACTTGCTAAGCAAGTGTGTTTCTACCATTGAGCCAACCCCTTAGCCCTCATGTACTCTCTGGATGGATATAGAACCAGGTTCCATGTTTGAAATCCAGGATTTTTTGTGTGCTTTTCTTGCAGCTGTAGGTCCTTGAAGCTTGACTAAGATGAGGAAGGGAGGGGAGGAAGAGAGTAGCCACAGTGACTTGCTTTTGTTGAGATCCTCTGGGGCTAGTCTACTAATGCATTCCCTTCCGATACCATCAAGCTGAATTTGCAGTCAGCAGGAGAAAGGATTTTAGGCAAAGTTTCAGGAATGGCATTGCAAGAGTCATGAGAAAAATGAATCACTTAAAGAGGGAGATGTGGTCACTTCCAAGTTCCAAAGTTATTATGAGCATTTCTTTTACTGTAACCACTACGACATTACGCCCTCATGACACTATTGCTGGAAGTCAGTATGTATACAGTAGCTCAAGAATGAATGTGGGTCATGGCTTAAAAATGGCGTAGTAGTAGTTTCATTCTGAATAACAATCATTCGTTGGCTTATGATTACTTCCAATACATTTATTTATTTATGTATTTATTTATTTATTGTGGTACTGGGGATTGAACCCAGGGGAATTCTACCTCTAGGCTACACCTCCAGCCCTATTTTTTATCCTTTATATTGAAACAGGGTCTCACCAAGTTGTGGAGGGCCTCACTAAGTAGCTGAGGCTGGCCGCAAACCCAGATCCTCCTGTCTCAGCCTCCCAAGTACTGGGATTACCAGCGTGCACCACCACGCCCGGCTTCCAATACGTTTATTATGTGAACATATTGAATAAAATACAGCCACGGCTTTGAGGGTCAAGATGGTGGAATTCACGAGCATTTATGACATGTAGGCATCTTAAAACTTAACCAGTGAGTAAATATAACTTCACTAAATCTAGAACTATTCTTCAAGCAAATAATTAGAGATAATATATTGGGTGCGATGATGCATGCATGTAATCTCAGTACTTGGGAGGCTGAGGATTGTAGGTTCAAGGCCAGCCTTAGTAATTTAGCAAGGCCCTCAGCATAAAGATCCTGTTTCAAAATAAAAAATAAAAAGTGCAGGGGGGGGGTAGCTAGGAGGTAGAATACCCCTGTGTTCAATTCCCAATACAAAAAGAAAAGAAAAGAAATAATAGGTGACCACCTTAATTAAGGAATTTGCTAATAGCTAGTCAATAGTTAATTCATGTTAAAGGAACATGTGTTTTAACCACATCGTATGTCTCCATCAAGGTCTAATAAGAACAACAGAAACTACTATGTGTGTATATAACAGGGAACTCAATATAGGAAATTGGTTACACACGGGATGGAGAATAGGAGAAGCTTCGGTTAGTGACAGCAGAAAGTCACTCCCAATCCTGGCTTAAAGGGACAATCAGAGAGATCTCTGGGATCACTGAGGGCAGCTGGAGTGGGCCAGCCTTTCTGGCAGTGACTGGAGCCATGCCTCAGTTTATCAGAGACACTGTCCAAGGCTGAGAGGCTTAGGGAAAGACCCAGCTGCCTTTCCTTCCCTCCCTCGTGCTCCAGGGCTGCTCAGTGGCTGAGCCCAGTGGGAACCTATGGGACCTGGGAGCCCGGGAGACCTGCCTGCAGAGGTTGGAGATGCAGAGCAGAACAGGTAAAGAAAGGGTAAAGAATGGCTCTGAGAGCAAGCAGGCCCCCAGCCCATACAGCATATACACTGTATTACTCACAGCGTGGACATCACGTAGGTTAAATATATGCTAAGGGACTATGCATAATATAAATACATGCGGGAGATTCCAAGATGGCAACCAAGGGAGATACCATGTTATGATCTCTCTGAGGCTTGGATCTCAATCGCCGTGAAAACAACTTCTTGACAGGAGAAGAAAAGCAACAAAAACTTGAACTAAACAACGAAAAGTATGAAATGTGATGGATCAAAGCCAGAAGACAAAACAGAGGAAAGTAAAAAGCTCCAAGCGCCTTACCTAAGGGACGGCGGCGGCGCCATCTTGGCCGGACGGCGCCGGCCACTACCGGCATTGCGGCTCCACACGCCGCCGGCAGAGAAGCCAGAGACCTGCTGTGAGTTCAACTGCAGATCAGCAGAGACAAAAGCAAGTAGCGGCCCCTCCACACTCAACACACCAAACGGCGGCCACAGCGGCTGCAGCGGTGCCACCTTGGCAGGACTTTATAGGCGGCTACCAGCATTGTGGCTTCCACACAAGACCAACGGAGACACCAGCGACCTGCTGTGAATCCAGCAGCTGCAGAATAGCAGCAGTGACGGCGACCAGCGACTCGCTCCACGCGCGACACAGACCCGAACTGCTGCATCAGCAGAAGCGGCAGGGGCGCCATCTTGGTCAGACCACGCTGGCAGCTACGGCAGTGCAGTTTCTGCAGGCCACCAACAAATTAGCCAGGGCCTGTTGTAAAACCAGCAACTACAGAGCATCAGCGACAACGGCGAGCAGCAGTTCAAGCTACGCTTGGCAGAGTCCCCAGGGCCCAGAGGCCTGACCAGAACCTGCGGCAGTGACTGAGCCCACCCCCTCCCCAGAGATTAAGAGCAGCGCTCAACGAGACCGTAAGTCAACGAGCCGCCCCAGGGGGAGACCACCCAGCGCCGCCACAGGGACTTGCAGGGTCTGAGACCTTGCAGCAACTCGAAGAGGGCATAGGCCCAACACTTCAACACATAGGCACAGGTAAAGACTTCCTCAACAAGACCCCAAAGGCACAGGAAACTAAAATGAGGATTAATATGTGGGACTGCATTAAACTAAAGAGCTTTTGTGCAGCAAAGGAAACAATCAAGAACCTCAACAGAGAGCCGACAGAATGGGAGAAGATTTTTGCCAGCTACTCCTCTGATAGAGGACTCATATCTAGAATATACAGAGAACTTAAAAAAATCACCACTAAAAAAACAAATAACCCAATCAAAAAATGGGCAAGTGAACTAAATAGACACT
This sequence comes from Glis glis, assembly GCA_004027185.1. Classification (NCBI taxonomy): domain Eukaryota; kingdom Metazoa; phylum Chordata; class Mammalia; order Rodentia; family Gliridae; genus Glis; species Glis glis. Next base: position 1 of record PVJS01057073.1, on the reverse strand, counting down.
T
>PVJS01057072.1:0-12165 GCA_004027185.1 Glis glis | reverse complement strand
ACCTCTGAGCTACACCCCCGGCCCTATTTTTTATCCTTTATTTTGAAACAGGGTCTCACTAAGTTGCAGAGGGCCTCACTAAGTAGCTGAGGCTGACCATGAACCCAGATCCTCCGGTCTCCGCCTCCCAAGTACTGGGATTACAAGCGTGCGCCACCACACCCGGCCCATGCTGAGTCACTTCTGAAACTGGCAATTATGATGTCACTGCTATCGTCTTCTCCCTCATGCAGACAGACCACTTACAAGGTCACTGTGCCTCTATGAGACGGAGGGGACCAAGTTCAAGTACCACAGGGTCACTCTGTCTCTATGAGATGGAGGGGATCGAGTTCAAGTACCTTGAGAAGCCCAGCTGCCTCCCTGGGGAAGCAATGGTTACAGAGCTGGACCTGGGAGCAGTAAGAGGTTCTCCATGCCCAGCCCCATGGGAAACTACCGGACTGGACCTAGCCTGGCTTCCTGGGGCCCCACCTGTTTCCTTGTCTCTCTTCAAACCTTGCCTGTGTGGTGGGTGCCCGTGTGCTCAGCACTCTGGCATCTGCAGTGACGCAGAGCAGCGTGGATCCCTGCTCACTCCCTGGCACGAAGCACACCCAGGTTGGTGCCCCAGGGTGAAGGTGCATGACTCTTCGCAGCGTGAGCATGCCTCACTCCTGCGCCACTGCCCTGCCTGCTTGCTTGTTCTTCCCCCGGGCTCTGCAGGGCTGGGGAGAAGCCAGTCAGCCACTTAGCGAGGGGAAGGAGGACCTGATTGGACCTCCAGTCTGGAGACCTGGATCTGCAGATTTCAACTGCTTGAACTTGGGAAAGTCACTCCACCTGTGGACTTCAGTTTCCCCATCTCTAACATGACCGGGTAGCTGGAGCTCTTTCCTCTTCAATGTGTCACAGACATCACCAGCAGCACCTGAGAGCTTGTTAGAAAGGCAGTCTTCAAAGCCGAGCGTGGTGGTGCACGCTTGCAATACTAGTACTTGGGAGGCTGAGAAATGAGGATCGCAGGTTCAAGACCAGCCTCAACAATTTAGCGAGACTCTCAGCAACCTAGCAAGAACCTGTTTCAAAATAAAAAGGGCTGGGGGTGTAGCTTGGAGGTAGAATGCCCTGTGTTCAATCTCCAATACCACAAAAATAAAACAAAATAAAAAAAATAAAACAAGAAAGGTAGTCTTTGAGATGACTGTGTTGGCTTAGTGGCGCATGCCTATAATTCCAGTACTTGGGAAGCTGAGACAGGAGGATCACAGGTTCAAGGTCAGTCTCAGCAACTTAATGAGACCCTCAGCAACTTAATGAGACCTTAGCAAGACCTTGCTTCAAAATAAAAATAAAAAGGGATGGGATGTAACTCAGAGGTAGCATGCCTGGGTTCAGTCTCGGGCACTCTCCAGACCTCCTGACGCTGAATCTGTGCTCCACAAGCTCTCCAGGGGCTTTGCATGCAGTTGGAGAGGTGCTGCTTCACCATCTCTAAGATTGCCTTCCTTGTTCCTGTCCTCTGATTCTGTACCTTAAGGAGTCTCTGAGCTCTGTCCCTGCAGATATGTGATTGTGGACCAAGCCTTGTCCCAGAGGGATTGCCTTTCAATTTCTTCATGCACTGTCTCGGCCTGCCTTCTCAGTTCTAGCGCATAAAGGTGATTCCAGGGTGGTTGAGGATTATTCCAGGAGTCCCTTCTCTCTGAACCTCCCTTTTCTTCCTGGGGACAAATCCAAGGGCAAATAAGTAATTAGCTAGAACTGATTTTTTTTTTAATGTGTGTGTGGCACTGAGGATTCAACACAGGGACATTCTACATCTGAGCTACACCCCCAGCCCTATTTTATTTTTTCACAGTACTAGGGATTTAACCCAGGGTCATTCTACCTCCGAGCTACAACCCCAGCCCTATTTTTTCTTTCTTTTTTTTTGCGGTACTGGGGATTGAACCCAGGGGCATTTTACCTCCGAGCTCCACCCCCAGCCCTATTTTTTATTCTTTATTTTGAAACAGGGTCTCACTAAGTTGCAGAGGGCCTCACTAAGTAAGTAGCTTAGGCTGGCCGCAAACCTGCGATCCTCCTGTCTCAGCCTCCCAAGTACTGGGATTACAAGCGTGCGCCACCACACCTGGCTTATATTTATTAGTTTGAAAGGGAGTCTTGATAAATGACCACGCTCTGGCCTAGAACCTATGATCGTCCAGTCTCTGCCTCCCAAGCACTGGAATTTACAAGCATGCACCACCATTCCTGGCTGGAACTGAATTTACCCCCACCCTATTATCACAGATTTATTCTTCATTCACTCTCCAAAGCAGTGGTTCCATGCTCCACCCTGCAAGAGCACATCCTCTAGCCTGGGAGATAATGTGAGAGTCAAGCAAATGCCTTCTAAGGAGAACCACTGTGTATGTATTTAATTGCATGTAACCTGCACACTTACAGACAGATGGAGGAGGGAGAGAAAAGATGTAAATAGCGTGGGAAATTCCCCGGAGTGAGTGCCTCCTGGGAGGTGGGAACCAGCAGCTGCTCAGCCAGTCTCTGCTCGTTCAGCCTCTCTTAGATGTGAACATATGCTCAGGGCTGAGCACAGTCCTAGTTTTCCAAGATTTGCACATTCTGAACAACGCGGTGGCTGCTAAGTGAAAGCCAGCGATTGCATTTGGGATCCCGCCAAAGAAACAAAAACACAATTCCATTTCCAGAATGAACAAAACAAAACACCCGACTGTGTTGGTCTCATGAAGAGAAGTTACGAGACTTTCAGGACCATGCGTTCCTACAGACAGTGGAATTTGGATTAAAGGCAACTTTCCTTCTGTGCTAATTTCAGAATCCCAAAGAAGGAACACCTACGCCCCACCCACAGTATGTCCTCAGCTCAGACACACAAATTCCTAGTTGCAAAGACCAATAGGATTACAAGTGGAGATGCTAGAGACAGGTTCTGAATAGGAAGGGAATCTTTCTTTTAACTAGAATGTTTTTTCCTGACAACTTTTCAGGTTTCTGAGCCCAGTCAAATTCTCTTCCTCCTCTTCCTCCTCTTCCTTCTTCCGCTTCTTTTTTTTTGTGTGTGTGGTACTGGGGATTGAACTCAGGAGCTACATCTCTGAGCTACATCCCCAGTCCTTTTTATTTTGAAATAGGGTCTTGCTAAGTTACTGAGGACCTCGATAAGCTGCCCAGGCTGACCTTGAACCTGTGATCCTCCTGTCTCAGCCTCCCAAGTACTAGGATTATAGGCATGTGCCACTATGCCCAGCTAGTCCACCCTAATACTGAAAAGCCAGGCTGGAGGCCGAGTAGAGGTGGCGGAAGACTCCACAGCGATGCCATAACCCATGGTCTGTGCCTGTGCTCTGTATATTTCTTCCTGGAGGCACTGTGCTCAATGCAGAATTCCAGGATTTGCACGCACGCAGGTTAAACAAATGGGAAGATGATGCCCTAACACTGGGAATTTGAGAAATCAGGCAAACTGGGAATTATGTGTTGGGACATTGAAACACCAGTCCAAATCTACTTCTTTATTTAGATCACTACCCCTACTATAACAGATATGAGGCAACTTAAAGGAAACACATCCACATTTACGGTGAAATATAAATAAAAAGTACAAAATTAGACCTGGGAAAATATAAATTAGTGGGGCAGGTCCAAGCCCAGGTGACGATCTGACACATGTCAGATTGGCTTAGGAATGTTACTGGCTACACTTGACCACATGCAATTTAAGCTAAAAATCAAGTCTTGCCCTTAAGGTCATGAAATGAATGACACAGGGACAGCCGGGCAGAGACCAGGCTTGCTTGACAGAAAAATGCCTGCAGGGTTTCAGGCGACCCAGGAGGCCTGGCGGTGCAAATGGGCGGGGCTAAGGGCTAAAAGTGCACTTCGTCTCCCCTGAGCAGAGAGACCTCTTGTCTCTTGTCTCATGTCTTGGTTGTGCATTTGCATTAACCAGCATGTTGCAAGATGCTGCCACGCACCTACTGGATGGTACGGGTGAGGCAGAGCCCTCCAGGGGCTCACAGAGTCTATCCAAAGAGTCGGAGAAGCAGCAACAATACCATGGGATGCCTGCTTGCTGGTGACCCCATTTGGATGCTTGTGCTTGGTTCTGATTGTCAGTTTTGAGGACATTGACCAGAGCAACAGCAGAGGATGGGACTTCTCGTTTGGCATCTGAGCCCACAAGAGGATTGATGCCATAAAAGCTCCAACGCGGAGAACTTTATGGCTTCTTGCCAGGTGCAGGGTTGCTGAGCTCTGGGTGGAGCCTGACATTCACAGCCGTTCACAGGCATCCTTGGCGGCGCCTCGAAAGTCTCAGCATTGCAGCCTCGGGGGGCCTCTGGGACACTATTAAAGAATGTGTTGCAAAGAGAGAGTGTCTTCATTTGATTCTTCTCCGTCGTACAGGACCTATGTGTTGAATAAATGAAGATGAAATGGATCGGCCGAGATGCAACTGCGTCGTTTTATGCCCATGTGTGGCGAGATAAGCGTAGCTGTTGGGATTGACCAGGCTTAGGTTTGCACCCTGGGGCTGACCTTCAAGAGCACCCTTCCCTGGCACCAGCCCTGAAACCACTTTGAGACTCCACCTAAAAAATGGGGACTTAGAGCTGGGCGTGGTGGCGCACGCTTGTAATCCCAGTACTTGGGAGGCCCAGACAGGAGGATTGCAGGTTCGAAGCCAGACTCAGCAACTTTGTGAGGCTCTCAGCAACTTGGTAAGACCCTGTTTCCATATAAAAAACAAAATAGGGCTGCGGGTGTAGCTCAGAGGTAGAATGCCACTGGGTTCAATCCCCAGTACCAATAAATAAATAATGGGGATTTGAGTTTCTTACTCATAGAGTTGTAAGTAGTCAATGAGATCACAAAAATAAGTGATTGGCCCAATGCATGCTGACATGCACATCAAATCTTAGCTCCTCTCCCACCCTTCCCTGCACACAAAGCGGATGCTTCCCTCTGGGCTCTGGATTCTGCCCCGATTCCCACCTTGGGCATGGTCAGAGATCTCAATTTGTTACTTCAACACCCTGTTTTCCTCCTTCCTGGCTTCCTCTCCTCCAGTTACCATCCTGCTTAATTTTCTTTTTTTGGTGGTACTGGGGATTGAACCCAGGGTCTTTCTACCGCTGAGCTATACCCACAGCCCTTTTCATTTTTCATTTGGAAACAGGGTCTCATCAAGTTGCTGAGACCCTTACTAAGTTGCTGAGGTTGGCTTCAAACTTGTGATCCTCCTGTCTCAGCCTCCCAAGTACTGGGATTATAGGCATGAGCCACCATGCTCGGCTCCTGCTCAAGTTCCAACATCCCTTCCTTTAAGAAAAATCCTACCTCAAACCAGCTATAGCATCAGGCAACTGCCCTGCCTCCTTGATTTAATTTTTTTTGGTACTGGGGATTAAACCCAGGGGCATTCTACCTCCGAGCTATACCCCCAGCCCTATTTTTTTTTTGTGTGTGTGGTACCAGGGATTGAACCCAGGGGTGTTTTACCTCCGAGCTACACCCCCAGCCCTATTTTTTATACTTTATTTTGAAACCGGGTCTCACGAAGTTAAAGAGGGCCTCACTAAGTAGCTGAGGCTGGCCGCGAACCCGGACCTCCGGTCTCAGCCTCCCAAGTACTGGGATTACAAGTGTGCACCACCATGCCCGGCTCCCCAGCCCTATTTTTTATTCTTTATTTTATTTATTTATTTCTTGTGTGTGGTACTGGGGATTGAACCCAGGGGCATTCTACCTCCGAGTTATACCCCCAGCCCTATTTTATTCTTTATTTTGAAAAAGGGTCTAAGTTGCGGAGGGCCTCACTAAGTAGCTGAGGCTGGCCGGGAACCTGCGATCCTCCTGTCTCAGCCTCCCAAGTACTGGGATTACAAGCCTGCGCCACCACGCCCAGCTACAGATATTTTCATAATGGGCTGGGCAGCCAATATAGGCTTTGCAGGCTGTTCAGTCTTGCTGCATTTGCTCAACCCTGCCATTATAGCATAAAGCAGCCATGACCAGTACATAGGCCAATTGGCCGGAAACCAATAAAACTTTACTTACAGAATTAGGAGGTGGCCAGGCTCGGCCACGGTCTGCCAATGCCCGGTCTAGTGGAAAGAGTATGAAAAAGAGTCAGAATCACTGGGTTTCACGAGCAGGCTCCATCAATTGCAGGTTCCAGCCTGCTGGTCAGGTCACTGAACCTCACAAGAGGACCGCAGGTTCGAGGCCAGCCTCAGCAACTTAGGACGGCACATGCCTGCAATCCCAGAACTTGGGAGGCTGAGACTGGAAGATCACAGGTTTGAGGACAGCCTCAGCAAGTAGTGAGACTCTCAACCTAGCAAGACCCTGTTTCAAAAATAAATAAATACATACATAAATAAAAATAGGGCTGGGGATGTAGCTTGGAGGTAGAATGCCTCCAGGTTCAATCCCCAGAACCACAGGAAAAAAAGAGTGCATTTTTTTTTTAGCAGTCTCAGCCTCCCCAGTACTAGGATTACAAGCGTGCGCAACCACACCCAGCAAAGTGCATCATTTTAACCAAACATGCGTTCTCCCGCACTCCCCCAGACCATGGATGCTGAGGCTTTCTGAAGGCCGTGACACTGCCTCTCTTGCAGGGCACCAGGACAGGCCTTCTCCCTCTCTGTCTCTGCCTTCCCCTCCTCTCTCGGCCATCATTTTATCTTGAGCCCTTATTACTCATGCCCTGAGCTTTCTGAATGTTCTCCCAATCGCCGGACCTCTCCTCCCTAACCCACTCTGCCAATGATTCCTGGTTACTCTTTCTCTGGCAGAGTGGGTTCCTGTCATTCTCCCGTGTGTAGTGTCATCGAAGGCTCCTCCAACCTCTTCAAGTGTCAGAACCCTCACCTGGCCTTCCGAGTCCTGCTGCTCAGTCCTGCAGACCCCAAACCCCAAGTCCAAGGTGCCTGCATAGCCTTTCCTGCGCTCTCTAATTTGCCTGCTTCTGCAGTTTTGCCCCTGCCTGGACCACCCTCCCTGTGCCATCTCTGCCTGCCAGGTTCCAACTTACTTCTCAGAAGTCACGGCAGACATCTGGAAGCACTGTGGCCAGACACATGGCCCCCTCGCTCCCAGCCCGGGGCGCTGAGCCCCATCCCAGCTTTCAGAGCCTCAGGCAAGACTCTGCTTATCTCCTGGAACACACTTTCCCGTGTTCTTTTGTGAAGTGCTGTGCACTTGCATTATCTCTTCCTTTTGATTCATAATCCCTGGAGAGATTGAGAAATGCTGGGCTGTCCACAGGCCCAGCACCGTGTCTGCCCGGAGCACCGGCTTGCTGAGCGGGTACAGGGGACCTTTGTGCAGATTTGGCAGCTCCCGAGCCTCCTCGGTGGGCAGAGGAGAGCCTGCCTGTTGGAGGAGTCAACTCAGGGGGACAAGTTTTGCTCTGCAGGGCTCGGGGCTGTGAGCCTTCGTGCCTTTTGTGCTTTGGTAGCTGGGCAGAGGGCATGCGTGTTTCTGGGTGAGTTGTGTGGCAGGTGTGTGAGGGTGTGAGTGTGTGCCTAGGGTGGCTGTGGGCGTGGAGGGCATGTGATTGGGGTTTGTGTGAGTGTGTGCAGGAGGTGAGGCAGAACAGAATAAATAAAAAGAGGTAGAAAGGAGACATAAAGAACAAGGAAAATGTAACTTTAATATGGAAGACTGGCAAAGTTCCCCAATCCCCTTACTCCTCAGCTAGAACTTTTAGTCCCAACTTTCTGAGAAATTTACAAGTCTTCACTAATTACCCTGAGCACTGTTGACTATCCTCAAAGAGGTACCTATTGATCAGACAACACAGACCACACAAAAGATCCGGAAACGTGGCCACACACCATACTGGAAATTCACTCACTTACAAAGTACCTTGATTATCCAACCTAAGAATAGTTAAGCAGGAGAGATATTTGTTGATCAGACGACAGAGGTCACACAAAAGAAGCAATCTCCTGGGGTGCTGTTAACCATCCCACCTGTGAATAATTTAAACAAAATGTATCCCTACTAATAAGACAGTGAAGGCCTCAGTGGGACCCCAAAGATGACCCAAACACCCTAAGTCATCTTGTGACTACCAGATTGGTGCCCTCTTCATACACCTTCTCCTACCCACCCCTCATGAAAGTCTCCTATGAAAGAAGACCTGTGAACCCCACAATGTGTCTCTCACTCTGGAGATGGCCCGCATTCTCCTTTGAATGGGTACTTCTTGTTTTCCTAAACAAATCTCTACGTCTCTGGCTGGTATGTGCTGAAATTCTTTTCTGTCACATAAGCTAAGGCCCCCACCAGTCCTGGATTGCATTCCCTGCTTTCCCCCACCGAGAACGCCTCTGGACCCTTCACAGGACCAACCCTTCCCCTGAGACAGGGGGACGTGCTGGGGTGTGCCTGAACATGTGTGTGCAGTGGCGGAGGGATGCATGTGTGTGTGCACGTGTAGGGTGTTCATGCATTTGCAAGGTGAAGGAGTAGATTTGTATATATGTGTGATGTTGGGTGTGGGGGAGCAATAGCAGAGGTAGGCGGCCATGGAGGGTATAAGTGTGTGCTTGTGGGGGGGTGTAATTTTGCACACTATCTTGTAAAAGGACTGGAGGGCTCACTTGACTTTGTTTGGGGACTTATCTTTATCTCAGGGAAATGCCCAAGTAGAAAATGGAGTCAGTAGTTCTGAATATACAGCAACTGACTGATTAAAAAAAAAAATCAGCCAGGTATGGTGTAATACTTGTAATCCCAGTACTTGGGAGGCTGAGACAGGAGGATCGCAGGTTCCCGGCCAGCCTCAGCTACTTAGTGAGGCCCTCCACAACTTAGTGAGACCCTGTTTCAAAATAAAGAATAAAAAATAGGGCTGGGGGTGTAGCTCGGAGGTAGAATGCCCCTGGGTTCAATCCCTGGTACCACAAAAATTTATTTAATTAATTAATTAAAAAAATCAAAGGACCGATGTCTCGCTTGGTACATATGGACTAAAAACGAGCCCCTCGCCCTGGTCGCCCGTGAGGCTTAGCAGCGGGCTGCTTTCTGCACCAGGCATGAGACTCCTCAGCGCTGCGCAGGGCGGGCAGGTCCTATCAACCTCATCTACTGAGTCTCAGGAGGGCGACTGAGGAACAGTGGCGTCAGGCTCGGAATTCAGGAGTTCACGGTCTTCTCTTTTCCCCACTGTGAGAATCAGAGAACTGGCAAAGCCAGTTATGGGCTGCCTATAAATTATGACTATGGTTGGTGATTACATCCAGGCCGAAGGTCATAGAATGCGAGGGTATTGAGTCTGGTCATTGTTTTTTGTGTTTTTTTTGTGTGTGTGTGGGGGGGTACTGGGGATGGATCCCAGGGGCATTCTACCTCTGAGCTATACTCCCAGCCATGTTTTATTTATTTATTTATTTATTTGTTTATTTATTTATTTATGTTTTGTGGGTTTTTTTTTTTGCGGAACTGGGGATTGAACCCAGGGGCTTCTACTTCCGAGCTACACTCCCAGCCCTATTTTTTATTCTTTATTTTGAAACAGGGTCTCACTAAGTAGCTGAGGCTGATTGTGAACCTGCGATCCTCCTATCTTAGCCTCCCAAGTACTGCAATTACGAGCGTGCGCCACCACGCCTGGCTTCATGTTTTATTATTTTATTTTGAAACAGGGCCTCGCTAAGTAGCTGAGGCTGGCCACAAACCTGCAATCCTCCTGTCTCAGCCTCCCAAGTACTGGGATTACAGGTGTGCACCACCACACCCTGTGTCATTGTTTGTTTTTTTGTTTGTTTGTTTTGTATTGGTACTGAGGATTGAACCCAGGGGCATTCTCCCTCTGAGTTACACCCCTGGCCCTTTTTTAGTTTTTATTTTGAAACAGGGTCTCACTAGATTACACTGAGAGTCTCACTACATTATTGAGTCTGTCCTCAAACCTGCCATCCTCCTGTTTCAACCTCCCAAGTACTGGGATTACAGGCATGTGCCACCACGCCCCAGCTAAGACTAGTTGTTTTTGAGAAATGATTTTCGGCATAAGAGCTCACACAGAGCCTTCCATGCCTTTTCCATGGGTAAAAGTGCCGTGCACTCAAACATGACGTGTGCTGCAGGGTGAATGGGGCTGCCCCCTAATCACTGCCCCATCCTATCCCACCCCCTTCCAGGGGAGCCTTTTGAAGAACAGAGTTTGAAACCTCCCTCTCATGAAGAGCAAACCTCTGTTTGTTTATTTTTGTGGTACTGGAGATGGAACCCAGGGGCATTCTGCCTCCAAGTTACACCCCAGCCCTATTTTATAATTATTATTTTTTGAAACAGGGTCTCCCTAAGTTGCTGGAGTCTCACTAAATTGCTGAGGCTGGCCTCGAACCTGCGATCCTCCTGTCTCAGCCTTCCAAGTACTGGGATTACATGCATGGGCCACCATGCGTGGCTCAAACCTCTCTTTATAAAGGGAAATAAAAGAACTTGCCCAAGGCCACAGGGGGCATGTGCAGCCCAACAGAGCGACAGAGTGACCTCTTGAATGGCAGGGCCAGAGCACGCTAGCCTGCCCTTGGGCCAGCCCTTAGACATGACAGGGGCTGGAGGGACAGGGGAGGTTAGACAGCTGGGCTGGCGGGCTGGCTTTGAGGACCTCCCGGACATGGAGTTGGGGACTGAAAAGGTGAAATGTGCTGTTTGCATAACTGTATCCAATAAAGAAAGCAATGGGTCTTCCAACTTCTGAAATCCTGCTGAGCCAGAGTAAGAACCTGGCGTTCTGGAGTAGCATCTGCTCTCAAACCTACTGGAAGATCTCAACACCGTGCACCCCCTCCAGAACCGATCGCAGGCCGGGTGCGGTGCACACACCTGTAATCCCTGCACTTGGGAGGTCAAGAGAGGAGAACTACAGGTTCGAGGCCAGCCTGGGCAATTTATCGAGGTCTTCAGCAACTTAGTGAGACCCTGTTTCCAAATAAAATAATAAAAGGGGCTGGGGTATATAAAAGGAGGTAGAATGCCCCTAGGTTCAATCACCAGTACAAAAGCAAAGCAAAGAAAAGCAAAGGGAGGACTCACTGCAGTGCTTCAGGGGTACGTGCCTTGAAGGACGGTCTCCCCCTCTGTCCTGGCCAGCTTTCTGCAGGGTGACAGGGATTTCATGGCCCTCCCCTTGCTTTACTTACATGGTGTCCAACAGATACTAATCCACTTAATCTGAGCCTCATTCTTATGAGGTAGGAGTTACTATTCACTATACCATCTCCATTTTACAGATTTGGAAACCAGGGCGTGGAGAGGGGACAGAACCTGCCCCAGGTCACGTAGCCAGGAAGGAGCAAAAATGGATCCAAGTCAGAGGGTCTGGAACTTGGCCCATGGTCCTCACCACTGGGCCACTGAACTTAATGTGGGATGAGGGAGAGATGTTCAGGGCAAGGAACTTCACAATGGCCATGAGTCATTGTCCTCTGTGCTGTGGCCAGGGTGGTCTTTGGTTGCTGAGGCTGGCCTTGAACCTGAGATCCTCCTGTCTCAGCCTCCCAAGTACTGGGATTACTGGTGTGCGGTGCCACCACATGTAGCTAGAATGGTCTTTGGGAAGCACAGATGTAAGAATGCCAAGGCCCACCCCCACCTATATCTCTTAAATGGCTTTTTTCTTATTGTCTTTAAAATAACAATTGACCAGGTATGGTGGCACATGCCTGTAATCCCAGTACTTTGGAGGCTGAGACAGGAGGATCTCAGGTTTGCAGCCAGCCTCAGCAACTTAGTGAGGCCCTCAGCAACTTGGACTCTGTTTCAAAATAAAAAAATAATCTGGGTGTGGTGGCTTACACTTACAATCCCAGTACTTGGGAGGCTGAGACTGGAGGATTTCAGGTTTGCGGCCAGCCTCAGCAACTTAATGAGGCTCTCAGCAATTTAGCGAGACCCTGTTTCCAAATAAAAAATAAAATAAAATAGATTTGGGGGTGTAGCCCAGAGACAGAAGGCCCCTGGGTTCCATCCCCAGTAATACACACACACACACACACACACACACACACACACACACACACCACACAAAATAAATAGAGCCAGACGTGGTGGTATATGCTTGTAATCCCAATAGTTGGGAGGCTGAGACAGGAGGATTGCAGGTTCAAGGACAGCCTCAGCTACTTAGTGAGA
>PVJS01057071.1:0-12164 GCA_004027185.1 Glis glis | reverse complement strand
TACTTAATCCTGGGGATTCTCTGGGGGAAGAAATACCTTCATGAAGTAATAATTTTCTCCTGGATCTCAAAGTATCAGCTAGTATTTTCCAGGCACTCTAACCAAGTCTATAAAACTATGTGTGGTAAGTTAAAAGTTACCTACTTGTTAATAATAAACTTATGAGCAATGTTTTTCAAATTCCATTTACTTGGGAGTTCTGGACCCTCTGAAAATGCTGGTAATTGTGGAAATTACTTAATAATCCAAGCATTCTTAGAATTTTCAGTATGATAGTTGATTATTAACCTTAACTTTGGCAAATAAGGTTATGATGGCTTTTGTACTCTGTTGCTACCACCTCTCCCCTCCCTGCTGAGGTTTTCATGTTGAATGACAGTGGGGTCTGTCTGGGTAAACACATCAGGAAGTCATGATGAGAGGCCTCACCACACGCAAAGGAGCCTGGCCCAGGGGTCAGGCATGGCGTCTGGAGGCCCGAGATGACTGAGAAGGGGCAGGCAGCTGAATCTTCCATGGGCCACGTTTTGGGAACAGTGCTCTAGGAATCCAAAAATTGTAGCTGGAAAAGCAGTGCTGAGGGCAAAGTCTTAAGTGAAAGGTAAAAAGTGGAAGTGCATATAAATGGAGAGTTAGGCAAAAGGTTCAGAAAAGGTATAGGAAGCAGCTTTAAGGTGGGTGCTGCAGCTTAAAGGGACCATAGCCTGAAGTTAGACTATTAGCAAGTCTAACTACAGAGCAGTGATAATCCAAGAAGACCTAAAAATGCTTCCAAATGATCAAAATTAAATTTTTCATCACATCTAAGGTGCTATCTTGGGCAAGATGCATCTGAATGTTAGAAGGTTAAAATGTGGAATTATGTGCAATGTAGAGTGTAAGAAATGTGGTAAAGTGGACTAGCTCTTTTTTTTACATAATTCATAATGCTATTTTATTATACCATGATTCTTTGAAAATGTGGAAATGTATAGTACATTCAACAGCTATATACTTATTCCAAAGATTATTCAATAAATTCTAGGTAACAATCTCTAAAAATATGGAATTAAAAAGGCACAAAGACCATGTTTTTCCAGGATGAAATTGTTTTATAGTCCCTAAAAATGTTATATTTATTGTTATCTTAGGATAGACTAGACTATGATGGCTACAAATTGACTCCCAAATCTCTATAGTGAAACCCAATAAAGGTTTCCTTTAGCCCACATTTGTGTGACATCTACTATGAAACCTTTCTCCATCCTGAAGCTATACCATCTGGAGCACCAAGTCTCCCAGGCTACTGCAGCAGGTAAGAGAGCTGGAGGAGGTAGACGGAGCCAGTGAGCAGCCATGGCCTGAAGCTACCCCTGAAGCTTCTGCTCAGAATCATTGAAGTATTTATCTAGCCCTGCAAGGGGAGCTGGGTATTGTTAGGATTCTTAATGAATGCTTTGGAGCATTGTCTCTGGGATAGGAGTCATTAGTCAAAGGCTTTAGACAGAAATCCTTCTAAACACCATGCATGTTCAGTATCTACCAATAGCAATAGTGCTAGCTGTCCTTGGGCAAAACATTTTAGAAAAGTACCATTTAACTTCAAAGCATATTTGGTGGCTTCAAATTATATTCACCCTTTGAGGACACTGATTTGTCAACATCTGAAAAAAGTGATGCTGATGCTGAAGGTAATTCCAAAAAAGGAGTTCCCCCAGAATATTTGGACAATGTTGTAATGAGCATCTGGTGAGGCCCTCCTTGATATATCTTTTGGAAACTGAGTAGCACCTTCTTTTAGCCTATTATTTTATAAATGTCATCCTCCTCTATAAAATATGAAATACAATTTGTTTAAAATAATTTTATTGGGCACAAAAAAGTACTTTCAGAGTACTGTAGATAAAGTATCTAGAAATGTAGAGTAAATGGCTGTGCACAAGCTCCTCCTTTATATCCCAAGCTTTAAAGATTTAGAAATAAAGTGCACCAAATAGCAGTGAGAGAGGACAAGTCGCTGCACCCCCACAGTCCCAGGAGTGCCACTCCTGTGTGCGGTGTGAGTAGCATGGCCCAGGCTCGTCTGAAAAAAGCAAGGCACAGCTACCCCAGGGCTGGGGGACACAGGAGCTCTGAGTGGCAGTCTCAAAAAATATTCATTGTAATCTTTATTGGAAAACATTATCTTGAGAAGGGAGCAATCGTGAAGTGAAATCAGAGAGGATTTTTCTCTAAAACATTCTGTTTGGAATGAGGTGAAGATGAACTAATAAAAGAATTTAGCTGCTGACCTGAGAATATAAGGAAGCATAGAAATCAATGCAAAAGGAAACACAGGCCCCAGTATTTTGGAACAAGGCCAGGAAAACGGGGATTTTAATAGCAGAGCACCATTAGAGCTTCTGAGGCTTCACCACAAGAGGAGCAAGAGTGCAGGAGCTTCCCCCACTCTAAAATTGCTTTAGCTACTTCTCATTACTCTCTCTTGAGTCTGGTTAGAAAGTGACATTACTAATTTTTAATAAATGTGCCAGAATTTATGCATCCCAATGAATGCTATTTCAGTTGGAGTAGTCATCTTTAGAGGCTATGGGTTTATTTGATTGATACTAACATTGTCCAGGTATTTTGGGGACCTCCTCTTTTGGAATTACCTTCAACATGGGCATCAGTTTCTTTGGAATGGTGACAAGTCAATGTCCTCAAAGGATGAATCTAATTCAAAGCCACCAAATGTTATTTGAGGTTAAGTGATACTTTGCTAAAATGTTTTGAGCAAGGACAGCTAGCATTATTGCTGTTAGTAGATATCAGTCAGTGGAATTATGTACATATGTGAGAATACCAATGCCAATCTCAATATCTTGTATGGGGAACAAGGGAGTGGGGAGGGAGCAGGCAATATAAATCTCATTACTTTTTTTTTTTTTGCGGTACCGGGAATTGAACCCAGGGGCGTTCTACCTCCGCGCTACACCCCCAGCCCTATTTTTTTTATGCTTTATTTTGAAACCGGGTCTCACGAAGTTGCGGAGGGCCTCACTAGGTAGAGAGAGAGAGAAAGACGGGGAGGGAGAGAGAGAGAGAGCTGAGGCTGGCTGCGAACCCGGATCCTCCGGTCTCCGCCTCCCAAAGTACTGGGATTACAAGCGTGCGCCACCACACCTGGCTCATTACTTTAATAGATACATACTATCTCATATTGTGAACCTGCCATAACGTATTATACCACTCCCCCCTTTTTGTGGTACTAGGGAGCATTCTACCACTGAGCTACACCTCCAGACTTTTTTATTTTTTATTTTGAAACAAGGCCTTGCTCGTCTCAAATCTGCAATCCACCTGTCTCAGCCTCCCAAGTACAACTATTATAGGTGTGCGCCACCACTCCTGGGTTAACCATCCTTGGTCTAATGAACATTCAGCTTGTTTCCAAGTTTTTGCCACTTTAAAATGTACCAAACCCAGTAATACACATGTGTTTTTGTACTGGTACCTTAATTTCCGTTGGAAAGATTCCAAAATTGGGATTGCTAAACATAAAGATTTCATCTATTAAATGGAAACACTTCCATTGATGTTATGTACATATATGAAATTACCAAGTCCATCTTAATATCGTGTATGGGGAAGAGGAGGGAATGGAGAGGGAACCGGGGGGAAGCTCACCAAGTGCTGCGTGCATGTATGTCCCTATCACTCTGAACCTCATTATGATGTGAGACTACAATGCACCAATAAAAGTATATTTAAAAATTGTAACAGCCATTGCCAGATTAACTCTAAAATGGTTCCAACAATTCACTCTCCCTGTAAACATGTAGGGGGCCTACTTCACAAGTGTTGGATGGTTTGGGTTTTTTTTTTAAGTTTCTGCTTATCTGACAGGTGAAAATTTTCATTTAGCTTTTGTTTACTTTGCATTGCCCTAACTACTAGTGAAAAAGAAAATACGCGTTGTCCATTTTCTTTTCTCTTTACAATTTGCTTTATTTTTAGTAGCCATTTGTATATTTGGAATATAACATATCATCAGCCTCCTCCTCCTCCTCCTCCTCCTCCTCCTTCTTCTTCTTCTTCTGTTTTGGTGGTGCTGGGAATCAAACCCGAAGCCTTATGCATGCTAGTGCCCCTTCTGATGGCATTCTGATTGCAAATTTGTCCCATTCCATTGTTTTCTGTAAAGTATGTATTTAAATACACACACACACACACACAGAGAGAGAGAGAGAGAGAGAGAGAAATGCATTCATTCATTTTAATGCAGCTAAGCATAACCATGTTTTCTTCATAAATTTTTATCTACTTTAATGTCTTGCCTCTGATCAAAATTGTACAAATATTCTTGTATATATTCTTCCATTTTTGCTTTTAACTTTTATGCTTTCTTCATATTAAAATTTCATTTAAGCTGGGCGTGGTGGCGCACGCTTGTAATCCCAGTACTTTGGGAGGCGGAGACCGGAGGATCTGGGTTTGCGGCCAGCCTCAGCTCTCTCTCTCTCTCTCTCTCTCTCTCTCTCTCTCTCTTTCCCTCCGCAACTTCGTGAGACCCGGTTTCAAAATACAGCATAAAAAAATAGGGCCGGGGGTGTAGCGTGGAGGTAGACTGCCCCTGGGTTCAATCCCTGGTACCGCAAAAAAAAAAAATTTTCATTTAAGGGCAGGTTCAAGGAGGAACCCTTAGAAGCTAATCAGCCTTTTAAATTCTAGTTGTTTGTACTACATTTTTATGTCATGCCTTCCTCACAGATCATTTCTTTCTGATCAGATATTCCTCCTGTTTCCAATAAGATATTTGAAAATAATAAACCACTTTTCTTTTAAAATAGTGAATACAAAATTGTCTTGACTTTACTTCAATTAATGAAAATAAATCTGTTTCAACAAGCACTCATTATTTATTGCTGTCAGGTGCAAGAAAAACATTAGCAGAGATACAGACCAGGGTATAAGTATCATGAAATTGCCCACAGGACACTTCCAAACTCATTAGGTAGGTTGTAACTTCTGAGACCAAAGCTCCACAGTTTGTAGAAGTAAGCTTTATATAAAGGGAGCAATTTTTCATACACCAATCATTATTTAAATTTGGTGGTGGGAAAGGAAATGACAAAAGAATGTTGTATGGGGGTGTCTTTTTTGTTCTTCTGTGGGAAAAAAAATCTAATATTTGCTTCCTCCCCTTTGCCCTGGGTTTGTATGCAATTTAGAGGAAGGAAGTGTTTGGGAGAAATCAGTTTCTTAAAGTTTTTACGACCAAATGACTTAGGGGACTGGGCTTTTCTTTAGCTAAAATAACAACTGCAAACGGATATTTATATAAAGGGTTAGGTCAAACCTAAGAACTTAGGAGTTTATTTTTAGATTTCTGCTTGGCCAAGAGGGAAATATGGTAAGTGAACCTTATGTTCTTAAATGGGCATGCAGTTGAACTCAAAATATTTCAGAAATCTGACATAGGGCACTTAACATCAGCTTTAGTGGGCATTGCTAGAAAGCCCCAAACAATGAAAATAGTACTACTGGGTGGGTTTTTTTCCCCTTCCTTTTTTGTTTTTTCAAACTTACTTTCAGTTTTAATATTCACAGTCTCTATGTTTTTTAAAAATATTAAACAAAATGAGTAAGGATTATTCATAGGAGATATAAATAGAAAGTCTGTTGACTCCAGCTAAGTGGTGGTAGAGTTGCCCTCTCTGGTGTGAAAGCCACTAGCCACATGCAGCTATTCGGCACTTGAAAAGTGGCAGACCAACTGGAGACGTGTAGAAGTGTTAAATACACAATGACTTTCGAAGTTAAGTATAAAAAGAGCTGGGCAAGGTAGAGCATGCCTGTAATCCCAGTACTTGGGAGGCTGAGACAGGAAAATCACAGGTTCAAAGCCAGCCTCATCAATTTAGCAAGACTCTATCTCAAAATAAAAAATAAAATAGGGCTGGAAGTGTAGCTCAGAGGTAGACTGAACCCTTGGGTTCAATCCCTAGCACCAAAAAAAAAAGTATAAAAAGAACATGAAATAGCTCATTAAAAATGTCTATATAGATTAAATATTGAAATGGTAACATTATACATATAATTGGTTAAATAAGATATAATATTGAAGTCGGGCGTGATGGCGCACGCTTGTAATCCCAGTTCTTTGGGAGGCAGAGACCCGAGGATCCAGGTTCATGGCCAGCCTCAGCTCGCTCTCTCTCTCTCTCTCTCTCTCTCCCTGTCCCTCTCTCTCTCTCTACTTAGTGAGGCCCTCTGCAACTTCGTGAGACCCGGTTTCAAAATAAAGTATAAAAAAAAAATAGGGCCGGGGGTGTGGAGCGGAGGTAGAATGCCCCTGGGTTCAATCCCCGGTACCGCAAAAAAAAAAGATACATTATTGAAATTAACTGCACTTATTTCCATTTCCTTTTTAAAATGTGACACGAGAAAATTTTAAATTGCATATGTGACTCAGAAATCGTCCCACTGTTCAGCCTTATAGTAAAACACCAGGATTAAGAGCCAGTAAACATACCTGAATTCAAAACTGGCCTACCAGTGCTCCAGCCTGCTGACCTGGGGCAAGTTACATAGGCCATCTGTTCTTCAAGCTTCTTATATATAAGGTGTGAATGATAAAATCTTCCCTGTCTCACAGGGCTGTGTGAACATCAAGTGTGTAGAACCTGGCACGAAGCAAAACTTCACTGTTAATCTTATTTCAGAATCCAGAAAAGTAAGATTAATTTTCCTTCATGAGAGAAGCTCTCAAAAGGAATAGAAAAAATAAATTAAAATCATGAATTTGCTGAAATGATGCTTCCCTATCCCTATATCCCATTTTATTGCATCTAATTTATTCCAACTATTCTTCTAATATGGAATATTTTCAAGATTTATAGATTCCCTAATAGATTTTCTTGCCTCCACAGCTGAACCCAGTTCTCTGAGGAAGCCAATACAATTAGACAAAATTACAGATATTTCCTTTCTATGTGGTATGGTATTGGATGTAACTAATAAAATTAATAATAGTAAAAGTACTGTGTGATGTTTCTGAAATTACAATAATATTAGTTACTTCTCTTGAGCTTTGGCTACTTATTAAACATTGCTCCTAAGTATTTTACATGTTTCATTTCATTTAAATTCATGTCACAATTCAGTGAAACAGGTATTATTGTTTTCTCCACTTTACTATAAAATGGTATCTCAAAGAGGTTAAGTAATTGCCAGAAGTCAAATAGAGGAGGGCAGGGGATAGGTTAAACCCAGTCTTCCTGTGGACACATTCTGATAAGGAGTCTTATTATTTATCAGACAACTATCAGTAGGTCTACACAGGATAGATCACAGCCCTGTGGAGAGAGGAAATGCTCTCATTCTCTAGCAAAGACCCTACACAAGTGAAAAAGAGATAGTTATTAGGATAATCACATTGTTTCTGCTAGAGCATGACTTCAGAAATTAAGTTATTTTTATAATTTTTGTAGTTCACTCAAAGTGATATTTTTGAGGTAAAATACCCATCTCATTTATCTAATTTTACAGCACATAATAAAATCCTGAGCACATAGTTACTGCTTAGCTAATGATTGTTGAATGAATAAATGTATGAGTATGTGTACCACTAGCCTTTCCCAACCAGCTCTTATCATAGGAATCACAGAAAGTAAAAATGTTTTGAGTGATTATTTACTCAATTTCCCCAAGTATGTACATAGAAATTACCATGCTGGATCAACTGGATAGAAGTTGATTCATTATATACAATTGATGCTTAGTAAAATAGGGTTTAATTCCCCTTCAGAATCCCATAGAGAAGCACACTTAGTTTAACCCATGGTCCTTGAGGGTTTCTTTGACTTTAGTCAAAGAAGGCAAACTACAACCAAATCTGACACAAGCCTGTTTTTATAAAGCCTCTGGCTTAGAAATCTTTTACATTTTTAACATTTTTAAATACAAAGAGGAATATGTCACACAGACCATATATGACCTGTAATGCCTAAAATATTTACTATTTGACTATATTCAGAAAAAGTTTGATCTCTAGATTATAGTAACTATAAACACAAGTAAAACAAGATTCAATTTACCTAATAATTGAGGAATCCTGTAAGATCTATGGTTCCTAAAGTCTTTCCTATCTATCTTTAGATAGAACATCCTTACCTATTTTAATCTGTACATTGAGCAACAAAACAGTTTTGCCATTCCCAACAAAGGTCCCTTTCCAGAAGCACAGCATAGGGAGCAATGCCGTGGACCTAGCATGGCATAATTTCCAATTTAAGCTCTTATTGGGTGGGAATGTTAATTTCAGCCTTTTTTTTTTTTTTTTGCGGTACCGGGGATTGAACCCAGGGGCGTTCTACCTCCGCGCTACACCCCCGGCCCTATTTTTTTATACTTTATTTTGAAACCGGGTCTCACGAAATTGTGGACGGCCTCACTAGGTAGAGAGAGAGAGAGAGAGAGCAAGAGCGCTGAGGCTGGCCGCGAACCCGGATCCTCCGGTCTCCGCCTCCCAAAGTACTGGGATCACAAGCGTGCACCACCACGCCCGGCAATTTCAGCCTTTTTTATGTGTTGATTATCAGGTGGGAAAGTTGCATGGAAGAGTTAATTTCTTCATTTTGTTGTATCCCAGATGCCTATTGATAATGCTTCTCTGTATACACCAGCTGTACCAGTTATCTACTGCTATGTAACAAATGACACCAATATGTAATTGTTTAAAACAATAACAGCATCCATTTTCTCACAGTTTCATGGCTTGGAAATCCAGGTGAGGCTTGGCTGGGCCCTTCAGCTCATGGTCCCTCACAAGGTACTATCTAGGGGTCATCTGGGTCAACAGTCATCTCTGGGTTCAACTGGGATAAGATCCAATTCCAAGCTCACTGGCCAATTGTTGACAGGATTCAGATCCTTGGCAACTGTTGATCAGAGGCTGTCCTCATGTCCCCACCATGTGGGACTTTCAGTGGGGCAGCTCATAATATGGCCGCTGGTTTCATCAAGATGAGCAAGCAAGAGAATGCCAATAAGACAGAAGTCAGAGACCTTTGTAAACCAATCTCAGAAGTGATATCTCATTGACTCTGTTAGTCACAAACTATGAAGTATAGTCCATACTCAAGGGGAGGATGAACACCAGGAGCTGAGGATCAGGGGGAGCCACCTTAGAAGGCTGCCTACTGCACCATGATTATCATGGGACACAGAGTACATAGGGTGGACCCAGACTGGCATGGTAAAACCAGAGTCAGATGCAAGCCCCACGTGGACCATATCAGCATCTCAAGGAAGGCATGTGCTGAAGATCACAGCTCTGAAATAAGACAGAAGTAAACATACTTCCCTGTCCTGTGACTGACAAACTATCTATCCTTGGGTAAATTCCTTTGTGTAACTCTATGTGTGTAACTGTAAAATGGAGATAACAAAATCTACCTTGCAGAATGCAAGTAAAGATTAAATTAGATAATGTAGAATAAACAACTAGCACAGTACTTGGCATATGATATATGGTCAATATCAACAGTTATTTTCCTTCTTACTGATATAGTTGTCTATCACAATAGCAGTTAATACTTTTAAAATCACATATCTCTGTACAAAGACAATGACATCCAGGAATGAGGTTTCAGTGAAAACAGCACTGCAGTAAAAATAATAATTTACATCAGGTTAGCACTCTGCACCTAGTGAAGTGGGTTTTGTTTTCTTTTCTTTTCTTTTTGGGTACTGGGGATAGAATCCAGGGGTATTCTACCTCCAAGCTGCACCCCCAGCCCTTATCATGAGTAGTAGTAGTAGTAGTAGTAGTAGTAGTAGTCATAGTATTTGTTCTGAAACAGAGTCTCACTAGATTATTTAGTCTCACTAGCTAAGTTGCTAAGGCTGGTCGTGAACCTGTGATTCTTTTATTTCAATCTCCCATAATGAAATATTTTCACAAGCTTTATCTTACTTGATCCACATAAGACATATATGGGCAGTTTGGGACTTATCTAGAGTCATATTTATAAAATGGGGAAACTAAGAAACATAAAGATTAAATGAATTTCCCAGTGTTAAATTAATTCCACAATAAGTCAGTATAACAGAATAAGGGTCTCTGAAAAGGTATGAAAGAGATTAGTGGTGTATAGTGGTGGTAGGATCAAAACATGCTGAAACTAGGAGTACTGGTGAGGCAGGGGCCATGGAATCAGAAATCCAGAGGTTTCACACCCCAAAGGATGTAGTAAACCCATGAGTCAGCACCCAGGAAGGCAAGTGGCTAGCAGAGCTTGCCCAGACCAGAACGCAGAGCAAATGTGTAGCAGAATTTTAAAAATGCACTCGCAGAACAACCATGGTGAAAATGCAGAGAAAACAAGATAAGGGAAGGCCAGGCAAGACTGATTTTCAATTTTTTTGGTAAAGTAAATTTCTTTCATGAAATTCATTGAGAACTATAAAAAATTCAGACAAGTAGTCAGTAACCTATGAACCATGGGAGAATGTGGAAAGCAGGTGCAGCTAAGCAGGGAAAGGGTTCAGAATGGCACTGACAATTAAAATCCACTACAGACTCTGAATGAACTTAAATAGTGACAATATCCCTATGCTATCTGTGCAGGTTAGTGGCGCACCTCTCCACCTGCATCTGCTCCCCATTGTGTGTAAGAGAGTGAATCCCATTAACAACTCCAACCTGGAGACTTCATGAGCTTTCTCTATAATACTCAACGTGCATTTTGACAGGAAAGATGATAAGCTCTATCAGTTGTGCAGTTTAAAACAAATGATCTAACAAGCCAACTGTGGTGGCATAAGCCTGTAATCTCAGAACTTGGGAGGCTGAGACAAGAAACAAGCCAGCCTCAGCAACTTAGCAAGGTCCTCAGCAACTGAGATCCTGTTTCAAAATTAAAACAAAAACAGGGGCTAGGGTTATATATATAGCTCAGAGGTAGAATGCCCCTGGGTTCAATCCCAGTACCAACCAAAAAAGAGTGATTTTAAAAAATTGTTATCCACTAGCATTCTTTTGGAAAATAAGATAATACCAAAACACAAACTTATTTTTTTTCTCTAAAAACTTGACCTCAACAATGTGCTACCTTAGTAGAATATCTTGGCAATCCTTTATAAATTTTTTTTGTACAAGGGATTGGACCCAGGGGCATTTTACCTCTGAGCTACACTGCCTGCCCTATTTCATTGTTATTTTTGAAACAAGGTCTCGCTAAATTACCACATGCTGGACTCTAACCCGTGATCCTCCTGTCTCAGCCTCCAAGTACTGGGATTACAGGCATGCATTACCACGCCCGGATATATATACATTTTAAAAACAGGATCTCATTAGATTGGTGAGAATCTTGCTACATTGCTGAGGCTGTCCTCGAACCTATAACCCTCATGTCTCAGCCTCCCAAGTACTGGGTTTAGAGGCGTGCGCCACCACTCCTGGCTATAAAAAAATCTAAAAATAGCAAAATAACCAATTTATTCTCTGTGAGTTAATACTCTATAATTTAATTTAATGCCATAGTCTAAAAAGTACATGAGGAAAAATATGTACTTTTTTTGGACATAAAAACAAGAGAAATGCTGTTGTTGTTGTTTTATCCATTGCTGTTGTTTTTATATCCAAAGAGAACTACTATGAGTCTTACCCTGAGTAAGATGCTGTTCTCCTTAAAGCCTTTATGAAAATGAGATCAGATATAAACACTAACACACACATGTTACTTTTATAAGACACAATTGTTGCCCTAAATCTAGGAAAGAATGAAACTTGCAAATTATCCATCTTATAACAAATAGAAAATGCAGTGGCAAGGTGTCCTAAGGAATTAAAAACAAAGAAGACTTGTGAGAAGAGAAAATTATCAAAGCAGAGTTTTGAAAGACTGGCAAAGATGAAGGAGCGAACTGGGGTGAGGGGTACACAGAGGGACATAGCCTTAGCCTGTTAGGGCGGCTATAATAAAAAGGCATAAGCTGGGCAGCTTATAAACACAGAGTTATTTTTCACTATTCTGGAGTCTGGAAAATCCAAGATGAAAACACTGTCCAGCTCAGTGTGTGGTGAGAGTCCAGTTTCCAGTTACAGTTATTGCCTTCTGTGTCTCACCTGGTGGGAGGACAGACGGCTTCCTCAGGACTGTGTGTGTGTGTGTGTGTGTGTGTGTGTGTGTGTG
>PVJS01057070.1:0-12166 GCA_004027185.1 Glis glis | reverse complement strand
CGAACCCAGATCCTCCAGTCTCCGCCTCCCAAAGTACTGGGATTACAAGCGTGTGCCACCACGCCTGGCTAGATCACTGGTTTGAATCATATTATTTTCATTCTTGAGCAGTGTTGTCCAATAATGTGACAATGGACAATATTCCATATTTGTGCCATCCAATACAATAGCCATGAGCCACATGCTTATAATTCCAGCTACTCAGGGGGCTGAGGCAGGAGGATCATGAATTCAAGACCAGCCTGGGCAACACAGAGAGCCCCCATCTCTAAAACAAAACATGGCTACTGTGACGGAAAAACTAAATTCTAAACTTTATCCACCATTAGTTCATTTAAGTTCCACTAACCCCATGTGGCTACTGATTCTTCTATTAAGTGCAGTTCTAGAGACAGAGGTAAAGGTGAGGTGTGGCTTAAAGATTTAAAACCTTCATTGAGCCGGGCATGGTGGCGCATGCTTGTAATCCCAGTACTTGGGAGGCTGAGACTGGAGGATCCGGGTTTGCGGCCAGCCTCAGCTACTTAGTGAGGCCCTCCACAATTTAGTGAGACTCTGTTTCAAAATAAAGAATAAAAAATAGGGCTGGGGATGTAGCTCAGAGGTAGAATGCCCCTGGGTTCCATCCCTAGTACCGCAAAAAAAAAAAAAAAAAGAGAGAGATCCCACCTAGAGTGGGACAAAAACAGGCCTTTTGTGCTGAGAAGAGTCCTACCTGAGAGAGCAGTAAGGAACACTAGCCCTGCTGTTCCACAGGCAAATCGTCTCAACCACAGGAGCTGGCGGGTTTCAGGTAACTAAATAAGAAAGAAAACCACTCAGACGAACTGTACTGCAGGCAGGAACCTATGAAAGGCAGCAAAGATCTCCAAGGCCAAACCCAACTGACAATTTAAGGTCAGATCTTTTCTGACCCCTAGAATAGACTAAGTACCATAGATATTCTGTTTTAACATGTATATTTCATTATAGATATGCATTTACTGTGTGTCTTCCTTGCTACCCTACAAATTTCATGAAGGCAAGAACTGCTATCTGTCTTGCTGACTACAGTAACCCTAGCCTAGTGCTTGGTACAAAAGTACTCAAGTACATGTCAATAACTAAATGTCCTATGTTAATCAGGGGAAAAATGCTTTACCATGGTTGAAATGATATGGCTTAAGATTTAGAACTGGGTTTTCATGCTGTGTGTAATATTTAGTGCTGAGCAAATATGGTCAAAATACCTAGCAATTTCACTTCTGGACATATATCTAAAAGAATTGAAACTGGGATCTTGAAGAGATATTTGCTCATAATCATAATCATAATCATATTGGGAATAATAGTGGCCTTATTCCCAATAGCCAAAAAACCGAAGCAACCCAGGTGTCCATCACAAGATGGATAAATAAAATGTGGCATGTGTATACACACACACACACACACACACACATACATATATACACACATACAATGGAATATATTACTCAATCTTTTTTTTTTTTGCAGTACCAGGAATTGAACCCAGGGGCGTTCTACCTCTGGGCTACACCCCCAGCTCTGTTTTTTATCCTTTATTTTGAAACAGGGTCTCACTAAGTTGCGGAGGGCCTCACTAAGTAGCTGAGGCTGGCCGTGAACCCGGATCCTCTGGTCTCAGCCTCCCAAGTACTGTGATTACAAGCGTGCGCCACCACGCCTGGCTTTACTGGATCTTAAAGAGGAAGGAAATACACATGCTAGCTACAACAGGATGAACCTGGAGGACATTAGGATACATGAAATGAGCCAGTGAAAAAAAAAATACTGACAAATACTGTATTATTCCAACTATATGAGGTATCTAGAGCAGTCAAATTCATAGATAGAAAGTAGACTAGTAGTTACCAGTGACTAAGGAGAAAAGAAAATGGGGAGTTGTTGTTTATTGGTTGTAAAAAAGTTCTACAGAGCCGGGCGTGGTGGCGCACGCTTGTAATCCCAGTACTTTGGGAGGCGGAGACCGGAGGATCCGAGTTCACGGCCAGCCTCAGCTCTCTCTCTCTCTCTCTCTCTCTCTCTCTCTCCGTGTCTCTCTCTCTCCCTAGTGAGGCCCTCTGCAACTTCGTGAAACCCGGTTTCAAAATAAAGTATAAAAAAAATAGGGCCGGGGGTGTAGAGATTGGTTGTACAAAATGTGAATACATTTAACATTACTGTACTATATATTTAAAAATGATGAGAGCTGGGCATGGTGGCACATGTCAGTAATCCCAGTGCTTGGGAGGCTGAGATAGGTGGATTGCAGGTTCGTGGCTAGCCTCAGCAACTTAGTGAGACCATTTCAGCCAAAAAAATAAAAGAGGGCTGGGATGTAGCTCAGAAGTAGAATGCCCCTGAGTTCAATTCCTAGTACCACATACACACACACAAAAACAAGATGGGGCTAGGGCTCTGGCTCAGTGGCAGAGCACTTGCCTAGCATGTACGAGGCCCTGGGTTCGATCCCCAGTACTGGAAAAAAAATTGAGTTTCTGGTAAATTGATAGATGTTACTTTATGCAGATTCCCAAAGTGGGTAAGACTATTCACTGGAACCATGGGGGGAGGGAATAGTAGCCTCGGGTGCAAGTGGGGGACACTGCATAAAAATAAGGGGGCAGTGGGAGTGCCCAGAGGGCTTCTAAGTAATTTTTTCTTCTGAAAAGGGGGCAGTAAGCCAATAAGTTTGGAATCTATGCAAGGGATCTGAATTTTATTTACAACTTCCTATTAGAATCAGAGTTTCCATTTCCTTGACTCTGTCAGCATCCACAGAGATGTGCTAACAATCAACCCACAGACTGACTTCTACCTTGTGCTGAGGGAGCAGCAGCGAGAGCGAGGTCCACAAGCTGGCGCAATAAAGAACAAGGGCCGAGCCCAGGTGGGCGGCGAGGCGGTACTGACTGACCCGAGGGATATCATGCGAGTCTGGTTTTTCTTCTAATCCGCTTTTCACCATATACCATCCCAACAGACCCTAAAACCCAAAGAGAAGAGGCAAATCAAACAAGGTTTGAAACTGTTCAGTGTTACTGAAGAACTAGACTATCAGGAGCACTCCCTACCGGAGCCCTCCCTTCCACATAACCAGTGTACCAGGAATCACGACCTATCCACAATTCCACACACAGCACCAGTAGTACTTAGCCACCATTTAAGTTAATGTTTTATTGAAGTACAGTCCAAATACAAAAAAGTACATAAAATTTTACCTGCATGCAAAACCTTACATATACTTGATATAATTTACAATTATGTAAACCAATGAAATAAAATGAAAAGACAGTTGATTCTATGAAAACCAGATTGCATGCTTTGGAAAAGCTTAATAAAGGTAATAGCTTAAAAACAATTACTGTCAACTTAGGTGGAGATAAGACAATTATAAAAGTTTTGGTGGGAAGTCATACAAATCTGTAAGGCATTTGCAAGCAGACTGTTTTGCAAATACCTAAGTTCCCACTTTTCTTTAAGGAAAATGAAACTGGATATCAAAGTTTATTGGGACACAAGAGATCTGAAGTTGAACTCCAATCTGGGGACTTACAGTCAAAGAAAAGGCCTTCAACCTTTATTTTAAAAAAAAAATTGGTAATGAAAGTATGTTTAAGTTTAGAAGTTTATAGTATGTACCATATTTTATAATTCTCTGCTCTAAATGGCTTTTTCAACTAACCAATGGTCAGTTTCAAACATATCAGATAAGATATAGCCCTATCACCCCAACCCTCTCAAGCCTGCAGAATCAGGTCAAAGAGGGGGATTCTACTACTTCTATATATATACTCTCAGGAAACGTTTTGGGGCGTTTCTTTCTCCTTTCAGAACTACCCTGGCTATTCTAATTACCTTGATTTCATCTGCATGAAACACTGGAAGATGAAGGCGCATACAATGTGACTCTCCAGTCTTTACTTTCTTCCTCGCATAACCTTATCTAACATCTTAAATTTCTCCCTCCCTGGAAGTCTATTTTCTAGTGTTTGTTTGCTTAATTGTAAAGTGTTAACTTTCATTTTGTTCCACCTAACTTTTCCTAGTTACTACTATTTTTATTAGTGTCTAACTCTTTACTATCTTTTCTATTGCTTCCTTAATCCCTTGTAGTTGGCTCATCTTCTTACCATTTCTGAATTAAATTAACCTACTAGCTTCCTCTGGAATAAATTTTGATGATGTTTCTTTGATGGTCTGATATTGTCCTTACATGGACCCCAATATTTCTAGGTGTCTTCTTTCATAATTCCTTTTCTTGGCTCTCAGCTTTACCCAACCTCTTAGTTGTGGGAATCTCAAAGCTCTCTTCCTTAAGAGGAGTTCAACTTAGATCATTTAATTAAATTAATTATTATTTTTTGGTACTGGGGATTGAACCAGGGGCATTCTACCTCTGAGCTATACTCCAACCCTTTTTATTTTGAAATAGGGTCTTGCTAAGTTGCTGAGGCTGACCTCAAAGCTGCGATCCTCCCATCTCAGCCTCCCAAATACTGGGATTATAGGTGTGTGCCACCATGCCTGGTTACAACTTACATTATTTTAAACACCATTTATATTTGAATATCTCTCAGTTACATTTGTATTCTAAGAACTTTCATTCCATAAAATGTGTCTCTCTTTTGAAGTTTTCCCATTTTCCCCATAGCCATTCTAGCATAGGGTTCTCACTACCTATATAGCAGGCAATTTACAGAGAGGGAAGAGAGCCATGATGGGAAATAAACTCAACTTCTTATGGCACATGAAAATATATTTATTGAGTGTTACAGGCTCTAGGCACTTAACTAAGTGCTTTATATGTGTTGTCTCATTTAATATCCACACAAACCTAAATGATAGGCACTATTATTATCCCCATTTACAGGTAAGGAAATCATAGTTTACATAGGTCAGGTAATCTGTCCTACCAAGTGGCAGATCTGGGGCTTAAAGCCAAGCCCATGAAACTAAAATGCATCCTCTTACCCACTCTGTTACAGTGCTTCAAAGATTACTTCCTTAAAAATAATGCCAACTAGGAAGCTCCTTAGAGCCTGATCCCCCAGCCTTGAATAAATCTTACCTGGAAGCAGACTAAGGCACACAGGGCAAGAACACGTCCTTTCATGCCACGGCTGAGCCAGCCCTTTCTCCAAAAGTAGGCAGCAGGCAGGATGTATGCAAGGCCTACAACGCGCCCCCACATTCGGTGTGAGTACTCCATGTACCAGATGAACTTGAATTCGGCCAGCGTCATATCATGATTCAAGCTGGGTGAAATGTGAAGTTAAAAATGAAGACAGAGGAAAATCCATCCAATTTTTACTTCCCTATGGAATGCGGAAACATTCTCAGACTTGCAGCTTGCCTTCTTTCTCACCAGTAATCTCAGGATGGCTTTGGACTTAGAAGCTTAGATTAGGCAGCTCACTAAACATGACTGAATGAAAGATCAAGAAATAAAGGAATCTAATGGGTTTAAGCAAAAAATTGAATGAGGCTAGTGGGATGTTTATCTGATTTTTCTAATACTTACATTTTAAATTCTGGAAACTGCTGGTATTTTTGGAATTCTGCTTCCCATTCCTCTTGGCTTGTAGGTGGCTTCATCTCCTTTATTAAATGCCAATCTACCATTGAGAGGCCAGACTCTGTCAACCTTAGGATAGGAAACAAATCTTTGAATGTATGATGCTGGATTATTCATAAATAGTTTACAGCAACAAGCAGATGTGACCTTAGCCCCACTAAAGGTAAACCAATAGTTTCCTCTTTCAATACCTCTCTCTTACTGCTTAGAATCTTATAAGAAACAGCTGCCATCAGGTATAGATTTCTTTACCATCTTGTTCTCTCAATCCTTTCATTCAACTCTCCCCTCTTAATTCTTTCACTAGCATTCCCTGATAGCTGAAATTAACCCCTCCATAGATTCTAAAACTCACTGGCTTACTTCCCCCTTAAAAAAAAAAAAAGGAAAATCTCAGCCCTCCTTGGGTGCTTCCATTGCTGCCTTTTTTGTTCAATGCTCCCAAATGCACCAGAGACCATGACCATCCCATTCCAGACTGTCCAGTGTTTGCCCACCTTGGGGGGCAGTATCACCAACTTTGGGAATCTATGCCTTAGACTAAAGAAATGTGTCCTAAATGCATAACCAACATTTTTGGGGGATGGACTCCAGGGCCTCTTGTTATAGGTATACAGGTTTAGGTTACTCTGTGAATTTAAAAACAATAATACTCAAATTTGTTGTAGTTTCCCATAACAGCCTTTTTAACATATAAGGTATTTTGTAATAAGGGTACAGGGAATATGGAGAGAATTTGAGGAACACATGCTTTATGAAAACCAGGAAATGCTTTCAGTAAAAGGAGTTAGGGTTTCTAAACTAAACCCTAGGCCAGAGGCAAGAAATGTACAAAATGAGATTGGTATATTTTATCATGTTAGAAAGCAAGGAAGCTATTGAAGGTAACTAGGGCCCTGTCCAAAAAAAAAAAAAAAAAAAAAAACACTGGAACCAATTTCAAGTGATTCCCACTAACGAAAGATGGGACAACTTAAATCATCATCATCATCACTACAACGGATTAAAATACATCAAATGTGCTTAAATCTATGAGCTCATAATGATATTTAAAAGCTCAAACACTTAGGCACGGTGGCGCATGCCTTTAATCCCAGTACTTGGGAGGCTGAGACAGGAGGATCACAGGTTCAAGACCAGCTTCAAGAACTCAGCAACCTACCGAGACCCTATTTCAAAACAAAGGGCTGGGGGTGTAGCTCAGAGGTAGAATACCCCTGGGTTCAATACCCAGTACCACCCACCCCCCCAAAAACACACACACAGTTCAAACACTTTATTTGTTGCCTTTGGATGATCTTGATCTTGGGAACCAATTTACTATTTTGAAAATTGGTAAATAAAGGGAATGAATTGAGTATTTATCCTGACTTTCCTATTAAAAACTATACCTTGGAATAACCAAGTTGCTCAATAGAGTTGAGCTAAAAAATATTGCAATTTTACAACTCTAACAAAATAATAGATCTAGGCAATAATAATCAATGCTGTTGAAATTTCTAACAGACACCAGATATTCACAAATGTTCTGATTATCTATTAAGTATTTTGCCCCTTATCCTCAGTCTGAATTTGATCAAGCGACTAGCCATTCACAGGACATATAGGGTACAAAAGACACGTTAAACACCACTAGAGATATGCAGTGAGCAAAATCCAGACTGTGGATAACCACAGAAAAAATGACCTGGGTTTCTCAAACAACAAAAATTTGCATATGGGGGACAGGAAGAGAGTCTACTAAATCTATAAATTCTATTTATAGATTTAAAGAGAACCTACAAGTCATATGAACAAATTGTGATGTATGGAACTTATTTGAATTTAATTCACACAAGCAAACTGTGAAAAAAGTTTTGTGATAAATTTGAATGCTGAGTGGAGAGGGAAAATACATATGAACAATGCAATCACTAGTTAAGACCTAAACCAGTCTGTATGATAGCCTAATAAAACACTAACCTGTTCTATGGCAGGGCAAACCATCAGACATGTTCCCTCTTTAAGGCCTCAGTTTCTCCATCTGCAAAATGAGAGAGCTAGACTAGATGATCCCTAAGATCCATTTTCCCTATCATCTTTCTACTGATAACCCAAATACCTGATTCATTATGAGCAAATTACTCACCTAGTTACTCCACCAAGAATAACTGCTCCAGCCACTGTTCCACTGCAGACCAGGAGCCATCGGCCCACCACCCGCTCAGCAGCCTTTGAGGGCAGGGACACTGGACCCCTTCCAGATTGCAAAGCCACTTCAGTGATGGTGCTGTACTGCCCTGGCCTCAGAGGGTGCCTGATGACACAGCTGCAACCACACTAAGGACCAAGACAGACAAATTACAATTGAAAAAATAGGGAAAGGCTGCTACTCATACTCAACCCCAATCTGACTGGGGTAAAGTATGCTGTGTGGCCATATCTCCACAGGCACAGCCCTGATAAATCATCTCTTATCTTCCTGCCTCATGTCTTCTTGCTTCACTCAGTTCATCCCTGCACTACATGAGTTTTCTGTTCTCTGACTACTCCCCTCCCCCACTTCACTCTCTACACCTAGGCATAGATTATTTTCTTTCTCCTCTGGGTCTTTTAAAAGTGATTTCTTTCTAGAACACTCCCTATGCCCTGATTGATAATACCTACTGCAGATTTCGGCTTATATGTTACCTATGGGAAGTGTTCCCAGACTCTCTAAAGAGTACCACGGGTCACTCACTCCCAAAGCACACTCCCCTAGGACAGCCTCAACACACTGTAATGCATCTTCGAGTTCATCTACCTATATCTGTCTTGAGCTCTGGAAGGCAAGGTTTGGTCAGTCTTGCTCTTTCCCTCCTACCTTTGTTTCTAACACTGTTCCCTTACATAACAAGACCTTAATAAAGATTTAACAAATGAATGAACTGTGACTTCCTCCAGGTCAGGAGCTCTGCAGTTTTTATCTTCCTCTTCCCATTTCCTAACACATAATAATCACTCCACAATTATTAGTGAATACATGGCTTCTTCTGGCTCTATCCCTAAGAGTGAAAAGATTCGTGCTCAATTTCCTACTTCTAATTAAATAAGTAACTTTAGACAAGTAACTTGAATTAAGCCTAAATTTCCTTCTCTGCAGAATGGGGCTATACAGTTGTTCCCGACTACTTGGGGACTTTTAGCAAAAGGTCAAATATGCAGGTAAAAACCCTTGAATTTTTAACCATGTGCTAAAAGTATGATGTGTATTGAATTGTTTAATCCTAACAAGCTTATGAGGTAGGTATTGTTATCCTCATCTTACACATAACTGAGGCACATTAAGGTTAAATAACCTGACCAATAACACACAGCTAGCAGCAAAGCGGTACGTCGGGATCCGAACACGAGGGCTCTGGACATAAGGAAATGCGCTGGGAAATGTAAGGAGCTGAGGTAACGTGATTTGGGGCTCTCTACTGTCTTCACTCTTCGCCTCACCCCTGCTTCTGTGGTCCGAGTCGCTGCGGGGCGGTACCTGTGTTCTAGGCGCCGCCCTGGGAACCAGGAGCCGGGCACTCGGGCTCCCCACCAAGGCCTTTAAGGGCGGAAGGAGCAAGCGCTGCATACTGTCAACAGGACGCGGCAGCCGCGGGTACACACCGCCGCTCCACCGGCTCCTCGTCCCGCTACCGAGCGGAGAAGCACTTCCGGGTCGGGCGCGCGAGCTCCTCCCTCTCGCGAGGCCGGCGACTGCGCTTCCGCCGGGGCTGCTGGGACGCGGGCCTCGGGGACGCGCAGGGGCGCGCGCCGCCGTGGAGGACGCGCTTCTCCGGTCGCGCGCGCGGCGTCCGGACCCGGATTGGAAACCGAAGGCTCGCGGAGGAGGATCGCGTGGAGCATGAAGAGGCAGGGGGCCGCCTCCGAGCGGAAGCCCGCGTGGATCGCGGCGGGGAAGGCGGGTGCGGAAGGCGGCGGGGCCGGGGCGGTCGGCCGGCTCGGGCCTGGCCTGTTTGTTACTTTTCCCGCGAGGAGTTTCCCCAGCTCCCTAAAGCCCCTCGCGCCTCCGAAGGCGTGGGAAGCAGCGGGCGTGGTGTCGGACGCACAGAATCCCAGTACCTGGGAGGCTGGGACTGGAGGAGGATCGCAGGTTCAAGGCCAGCCTCAGCTATTGAGCGAGGCCAGCCTCAGCAGCTTAGGGAGACCCTGTTTCCAAATAAAAAATAAAATAGGGCTGGGGGTGTGGCTCGGAGGTAGAACGCCCCCGGATTCAACCCCCAGTGCCACACACACACACACACACACACACACACGCGTGGAAAAAGGGAGGTGGCTCTGGAGCGTGTTCGAATCCCGGTGCCGCCACGCACCGTGGTGCTACCTTGTGCGAGTTGGTTAATTTCTCTGAGCCTCACGCTTCCCACGGCCACCTCACCATCGCTGTGATAGAATGTGGAGCGCGGGGTCCAGTTCCCAGCTATCCTGTGCTCCCGCTCAGCAACCTGTGGCTGCTTCGGCGGGGATGGGGTTGTTCCCAGGCCACACAGCTTCCAAGTGGCAGACTCTGATGCAATCCCGAATTCTTCCCATCGCGCCAGGGCCGGCTAGCTCGGCAGACTAGAGAATTTGGCAAGTTCCTTTTCCTCCTACTCTGTGAACTCTTCGTTCCTCCAAACCAGCGGCATTTTTTGGTCTCAGGATTCTTTTTATCCTAAAAATTATCAAGAATCTTAAAGATTTTTTAAACGGGTTATATCTATCAATTTTGACCATACTGGGAATTAAATCATTAAAAATGATTGATGAATTAGAAAATAATCACAATAAACTCTTACATATTAACATGAGTAACACCTTTTATGAAGAATAAATATTCCTAAACAAAAGAAAATAATGTAAATGTTATTTTTGTTTTGCAAATCTCTTTACTATCTGGCTTAATGGAAGATAGTTGAATTCCTACTTCTGCATTCAATCTAACTTTTCAAGTAGCCTGAAAACTCCACTTGTGAGAGAATGAGAGTGAAAAAAAAGTCTTAGGATTATTATAAAAATGGTTTTCACTCCACAAATTGAAAGGGTCTCAGAGGACCTGGACTACCTTGTTCTGAGCACTACTGCTTCAAACATATTTCTTCTGTGATCCTTACAAAAAAACTATGTTGCTTAGAATAATTCGCTTACTCTGCCTGCTGTCATATCCTTTTGTGTCTATCTCCACCCTGTCCTAGCCAGGATCCTTTTTTGTGTGAGGCTACTTGTAACCTTGCAGTATTGTCTAGTTCCATATCTGTGAGAGTGGTGTGACAGCTATTAGGAGACTCATGGAGTGATGAGTCGCACAGTGTTGTTGGTTAAGAGCGCAGATTAACACTTAACTCTTTCACAGGGACTGATAGTCTTCTTTTAAATAAATGACACAGTTGCAATGTGATGTTAGCAGGTGGTAAAATTTTGTTCTGTTTGATTTTCAAAGTAAAATTGCTTTTAATTATAAAAGCAATATTGGGAAGAAAGAATTAAACATTATAGAAAAGTAAAAAGAAGAAAGTGAAAGTAAAAGTAATCCTAAATTACACTACCTGGTGGTAACCATCACCAGTATGTGGTGAACGTTTTTCCAGGGATCATTGGGTGAAGTATACATTCAATATTTGTAATTAAAAATAAATGCCGGGCGTGGTGGTGCACGCTTGTAATCTCAGTACTTTGGGAGGCGGAGACCAGAGGATCCGGGTTCACGGCCAGCCTCAGCTACTTAGTGAGGCTCTCC
Source organism: Glis glis (assembly GCA_004027185.1). Lineage (NCBI taxonomy): Eukaryota > Metazoa > Chordata > Mammalia > Rodentia > Gliridae > Glis > Glis glis. Next base: position 854 of record PVJS01057070.1, on the reverse strand, counting down.
GCAACTTCGTGAGACCCGGTTTCAAAATAAAGTATAAAATAAAATAGGGCCAGGGATGTAGCGCAGAGGTAGAACAGAACACCCCTGGGTTCAATCCCCGGTACCGCAGAAAAAAAAAATTATATGTTTAACTTGCAGGAAAAATTCAAAACTGTTTACATCATATTTTTATTATCAATATATGTTTTTGTGAATTTGTATTATTTGAGTAAATTTTTTTTCTTTTTTTTTGCGGTACCGGGGATTGAACCCAGGGGCGTTCTACCTCCAAGCTACACCCCCGGCCCTATTTTTTATCCTTTATTTTGAAACCGGGTCTCACGAAGTTGCGGAGGGCCTCACTAAGTAGCTGAGGCTGGCCACGAACCCGGATCCTCCGGTCTCCGCCTCCCAAGTATCGGGATTACTAGCGTGCACCACCACGCCTGGCTTTGAGTAAATATTTGAGGTACTGTGGTGTAGCATGGTAGGCACTGCTTGATGTGGGTTATGATAAAGCTTTCTTACATAAGATCTTAGGAACTTTAGGTCAACTAAGAATGACCAGACTTATCTGCATAAATAAGAGGTAGAAAGTAGGTAGAAGAAAAACAATTAGTGTTTTAAAGAAGAACAATTAAAGCTTTACAGAGGCCGGGCGTGGTGGCGCACGCTTGTAATCTCAGTACTTTGGGAGGCAGAGACCGGAGGATCCGGGTTCACGGCCAGCCTCAGCTCTCTCTCTCTCTCTCTATCTGTTGTTCTCTCTCTCTCTCTCTCTCTCTCTCTCTCTCTACTTAGTGAGGCCCTCCGCAACTTCGTGAGACCCGGTTTCAAAATAAAGTATAAAAAATAGGGCTGGGGGCGTAGCGCGG
>PVJS01057069.1:0-12166 GCA_004027185.1 Glis glis | reverse complement strand
GGGCGGGGCGGGGCGGCGGCCGGGGGCGGGGCGGCGGCGGGAGGATTCGACGCCGCCGGGCGGCCCGCGGGCTGCGAGCGCGGTGCGTTCTAGACTCTTCTGCAGGGAATTTAAGGCTTTCCCCCCCAAACTGTCAGCGTTCGCCACCTGGCGTCAGTGGCCTGGCCGGGACCGGCTCCTGGACGAGCACAGACCGCGCAGGTGTTAAATACACGAGCGTCCAGAGGCTGCTTGCGACGTTACTCAAACCGGCTCCCGGGAAATAGCAAAAACCAGCGTGCAAGGCACGGAAAAGGAGGTGTGCGCCCCGCGGCTCTGCGGTGCAAAGTGAAGCGAGCACGCTCCGCGAAGACCTCTTGATTAAAACTGCAGCGCATTCTAAATAGCTGGGCAGATGACGAAACCCAGCCAGGAGCACGGCCGCTGTCCTCCAACTGCAACCTGGCATTGCTGGGCTTAAATTACGTCGAAGTCTCAGGTCCCGGTTTACTCTGCAGGGGTCACGCAGATTCCAAGACCATCCCAGCACAGTTGTGCGTTGTCAGGCAGAGTGATATTATCAGTGCTCTAAGCACTAATGGGGAGAAAGTGTGCTTGAAGAAAACAGTTCTCTTCTAGCTGATGGTATTGCCTAAATATTAATTACTCCTTGTACCTACACTTCAAGTGGTTGTGAGAGGTGAGGGCAGTTATTTTCTTACTAACAAGCTGAAATAGGGTAGTGTTTAGGGTAGATAACAATAGCTTTTCTATTTGATCTTAACATTTTCTTATTTGGTATTGGTAACCCATCTGTCTCTTATCTGATGAGTTTGCCCATCACAGATAAGAGGAAAGATCTTAATCCTAGCCCTCAGATGTTTTGTTTGAAAGGTTTTTGAGGGACCCTGCTTTAGAATGACAGATTATATTTTAGCTAAACACCGATTCCTTTGTGTTCCTATCCATTGACTTTTTTTCTAAATTGTGAAACATATGCAAAAGTTGTATATCACATACATGTAATTGAAAGAATCGTAGTAAGACACCCATCTCCCAGTTTCAGAAGTAGGATATTACCAGTACCGGAATATGACAGGCTCCCTGTGTGCCTCTCACTGGAACCTCCTTTCCCTTCCCTCACTCCAAGTAATTCTATTCTAATTTTTTTTTTTTTTTTGCGGTACTAGGGATTGAATCCAGGGTCATTCTACCTCCGAGCTACACCCCCAGCCCTATTTTTTATTCTTTTATTTTGAAACAGGGTCTCACTAAGTTGCAGAGAGCCTCACTAAGTAGCTGAGGCTCGCCGGGAACCTGCCATCCTCCTGTCTCAGTCTTCCAACTACTGGGATTACAAGCATCTGCCACCACACCTGGCTATTTTTAAGTTAACATTCCTTTACTTTTTCTTTGTAATTTCCTTAAAAGCCCGTTTTTGGTTTTGCTGAGTTTTTTTAAAAAACAGCTTTATTGAGGTCTGATATGTAATAAACTGCATGTGTGTGTGTGTGTGTGTGTGTGTGTGTGTGTGTGTGTGTATTACTGGGGATTGAAACCAGAGGCATTCTACCTTCGAGCTACACCCCCAGCCAGATTCTATTATTTGGAAACAGTCTCACTACTTGCTGAGGTTATCCTTGAACCTGCGATCCTCCTGTCTCAGCCTCCCAAGTACTGGGATTACAGGCATTCGCCACCATGCCCGGCAGCTGCATATATTTAAAGCATACCATTTGACATAGGCTTACACTTGTGAATCCATGAACACAATATATTGCACATATCCGTCACCCTAAAAAGTTTCATCTTGCCCTTTTGTAGTCTCCTTCCTGCGCCACCTGCCCTCCAGGTTACCACATTTATTTTCTGTCATAGATTAATTTGCATTTTCTACATTTTATATAAATGGAACCATGCATTCTGTACTGTTTAGCTTCTTTTCCTCAGCAAAACTATTCTGAGATTCATCCATATAATATGTTCTTTACTTTTAACAGCTAAGTAGTATTCCATTGTACAGGTATATTACAGTTTGTTTATTCATTTGTTGGTGGGTATGTGGGTTGCTTTTAGTTTGGAGTTAAAAAGCTGCTGAGAACAGAAGACTTTGTTATGGACATAGGCTTACTTTCCAAAGTGCTATTCTCCCAAAGAAGAAAGACATCTTTTTATATGTTAATAGACCATTCCTGGAGCTGCAGTCCTGGCTTTTTACTCTTGGTGTCTTTTGTTGTTGAGCAAATTCTCAAATGTTTAAACTGTTACTCTTGGTGTCTTTTGTTGTTGAGCAAATTCTCAAATGTTTAAACTGTCCCTGGGTGGTGGTGGTGGTGCATTCCCTGTTCAGGAATATTATATAGCTCTAATTATTTAAAATTTTAAATGTCTTTCAGTAAAGTTTTTAATTCTCACCATAAAAATCTTTTGTTAGGTTTATTCTTAGATATTTTATATCTACTATTCTTAGGTACTTTTTATCTATTTTATATAGGTAATTTTTTTCCTCAGTGTGGGTTTTTCCCCCTTTCCCCTTTTAATGTTTCATTTGGGATAGTTTGTTTCTTCAAATTCACAAATCCTTTCTTCTCTGATGCTTAATCTGCTGTTAGTCCCAAACACTGTATTTTTCATCCCACACGTTGTACTTTTCATCTCTAGAAGTTCAATTTGAGTCTTTTTAAAATATTTTCCAGCCACGCGTGGTGGCGTATGCTTGTAATCGCAGTACTTGGGAGGCTGAAACCAGAGAATCCAGGTTCACTGCCAGCCTCAGCTACTTAGTGAGGCCCTCTGCAACTTAGTGAGACCCTGTTTCAAAATAAAGAATAAAAAATAGGGCTGGGAGTGTAGCTTGGAGGTAGAATGCCCCTGGGTTCAATCCCCAGTACCGCAAAAAAATAAAATATCCGTGTCTCTAGGTATATTTTGAGTATATGGAATACAGGTAGTCTTGTTTTAATGTTCTCTGCTAATTTTAACATAAGTGTCAGTTCTGGATTGGTTCCAACCAGCTGATTTTTCTCCTTTCTATGGTTTTTATTTTTGAACACACGTGGTTATTTTATATATATATATATATATTTTGGGGGGGGCGGTACCGGGGATTGAACCCAGGGGCATTCTACCTCCGCACTACACCCCCAGCCCTATTTTTTATACTTTGTTTTTTCTTGAAACCGGGTCTCACGAAGTTGCGGAGGGCCTCACTACTGAGAGAGAGAGAGAGAGAGCTGAGGCTGGCCGCAAACCCAGATCCTCCGGTCTCCGCCTCCCAAAGGACTGGGATTACAAGGGTGCAACACCACGCCCGGCTACGTGGTTATTTTTTATTGGATACAAGATATTATGAATTTTACTTTGTTGGGTGTTAAATATTTTCGTATTCCTATAAATATTCTTGAGCTTTGTTCCAGGATACTATTAAGGTATATAGAAACAGTTTGATCCTTTTGGATCTTGCTTTTAAGATCTGTCGGGTGGGGTCAGGTGTGGTGGCACACTTGTAATCCCAGGACTTGGGAGGCTGAGACAGGAGGATCACAGGTTCAAAGACAGCCTCAACAACTGAGCCAGATTCTCAGCAACCTAACTAGATCCTGTTTCCAAACAAACAATAAGAAAGGGCTGGGAATGTAGCTCAGAGGTAGAATGCCCCTGGGTTCAATCTCTGGTACTCCATACATACACACATACACCAAAAAAAGCGGGGGAGCTAATTAATCCCCACTGCTGAGGTGTCAGCTTTCCATCAGTACAACAAAATACCTGAGGTAAACTTAGAGGAGGAAAGGTTTATTTTGGCACATGGTCTCAAGAGGTTTCTGTCCTTGGCTGGCTGGCCTGTTGCGTTGGGCCTGTGGTGGCACAACACATCATGGCGGAAGAAGCCGGTCTACCTCATGGTGGCTGGGAAGCAGAGAGAGAGGAAGGGGCTGGGATCCCAATATCCCCTTCAAGGGCAAGCCCCCAGTGACATCTAATGTCCTTCCACTAGGTCTCACTTCCTAAAGGTTCCGCTACCTCCCATTGGCAGCACAGGCTGGAGACCAGCCCTTCAACGCGCGGGTCTTTGAAGGACACTTGGCCAAATCAACGTATGAGGCAATGCTTTTTTCTGCCCCATGCCCAGTGCCCTTATAAATGCTGCTTTCCAGTCTGGGTGTGGAAGCAAGCATTGCACAGAATGCTAGGATACTGGGGAACAAGGATGGAAGGGATATGGGACACGTTTGGGCCACCTTAGATTATCCTGGTGTCATGTTATACAAGTTTCTTCACAAGAAGCTAACATCCAGAGTTTTGGGTTTCTTCTGTTGGGAAACCATTTTCCATGGGCCTCTTGTACTTCTGTGTATCTTACAAGCAGAGGCACTGGCTGCCTTTATTCCAGATTAGCTTTTCAGGGATATCTGTATGGTAAACAGAATTGGAAGACAGAGATTATTTCCTTCAGGAGCACAGGACAGGTTTACTATCCAGTATAATGTCTGCCACTGGGGAAAGTCAGACATGCCTACTGCTTGCTCATTTTGTAAGGTTAGGGTTTCAAAAGCTCGTTATAAGTAATTAAGATTTCCCAAGTTTGGGGCTCCTCTCCTGTAATGCAACCCAAATGCATGTGCAGGCACCACCTGGTACTTCCTGAGGCATTCTGAGACTGAGGCCTGAGGGAACTGGTGCAGAACCAATGCTCTAGCTATTGCTAACATTGTATGCAGTACACTATCCTTTGTGTTTGTCGCAGGAGGCTTCTGTCTTCGCTCATGATGATGTGGCAGGCTAATTTCCTAGCTTGAAAGTAGGCTAGAATCTCAGGCCTTTTGTAATCGACACCTTCGGCCTCAGATGAAATGCCACACAGGAGGTGACGGGGATCTGGTCTCACCAGCAGCTTCTGGGTCAGATGACACAGTTTTGAAGCCCAGGGAATTATCTTCCCTTGAGCCAAGTGTGACTAGTAGATAAATTCTCTTTCAGGTGGACTATTCTTAGGGTGTGTCTCGCCAGTCCAGAGATGTCCCCACCAAGCTCAGTGACTGCATCTCTTTGTGAAACAGTAACTGTCTTGTAACAAATAACTTTATATTTTCTCCCTTTTCTTGTATGCTACTTCTTAAGTCTATTAAAACTGACATTGCAAGGTAATTAAACTGAATCCTAAAGAGGGACAAACCTCCAGGGAGAGACGGGACACAGGAGCTGTTTCATATTTGGCAGAGCATGAGAGAAGAGGTGACTGCCAACCTGCTGAGAATCTGCAAAAAATTTGCATTCTTTGCAACTGTGGGTTGGTATCTCAGTTTTGAGTAACTGGGAATGCCAATCACAAGCTTTTTCACTCAAAAGCTTTTTTCATGGCCTTCCACTGGGTGCTCCAAGGAGAGTGGGGGCACAACAGGAGACTGGAAAGAACCCGCTAGAAGGCACAGATGTACAGAATAGCTGCTGCTGAGGTGGCGAGAGGCACAACCCCAATCTGTTTTCCTGGACTATTCTCTGCTATAAGCAAAAGCTTTACACCACTAATGGAGGGTCAGAATCATTCTCCCAGGACCTGCTTTTAGAGGAGTACAAGCAAAACTGAGGGAAGGGTGGGAAACCTTCCTATTCCCAGGACAAAGATCCTTTATTTCTGGAGCAAAAGTAGACGCAAATATCTTCATTCTGGGGAGAAAGGCAGAAAATAATTTGATGCTACTATTGGGTGAAGAGCAGGAAATTCCTGATGAGATCAAGCAAAAATACATGGGGAAGAGAGATGGGCCTGCTAAGAAAGGCCTACTGAGGCTTAGGTACGTAGAGCCTACGTGATCCCAGTACTTGGGAGGCTGAGATGGGAGGATCCTAGGTTTGCAGCCAGCCTCAGCATTTTAGTGAGGACCTCTACAACTTAGACCCTGTTTCAAAATAAAAAGTGAAATAGGTCTGGAGATGTAGCTCAGAGGTAGAATGCCCCTGGGTTCAATCCCCAGTACCACAATAAATAAATAAATAAATAAATAAATAAATAAATAAATTATAGGAAGCTAATGCAAAGCTACCCTATGCCTTCGTGTAAGTATATAAAATGGAAAATATATGAGTAAATTGTAAACCTAAAACACTCCACCTTATGAAGAAAAGATAGGTTAAGAGGAAAAGAATGAAGCCAGGTGTACTGACACAAGTCTGTAATCCTAGCTACTCAGGAGCCTAAGGCAGGAGGAGCATAAATTCAAGGCCAGCCCTGGCAACCTGGTGAGACCCTATTTCAGTAAAATTTTTAAAAAGAGCTGGGGATGTAGCTCAGTAGTAGAGTACTTGCCTAGCATGTGCCAGGCCCTGGGTTCAATCTCCAGTGCCATCAAAAATTTAAAAAAAGTAAATAAGAATAAAAAAAAGAATGGGGGAGGGGGAGTACATGTAAATACTAGTAAATTCCAAATGAGGTCTAAGATTGAAATGTTGCCCAAATGGCATAGTCATGCATCAATTAATGATGGGGACACATTATGAGAAATGCATCATGAGGTGATTTTGTGGTGCTAATAACATAAGAGTGTAGTTACACAAACTAAGACAGCTACAGTGTCACCAAGTGATATCTTATGGGCTACCATCTACACAGTCAGTTGTTAATTAAAACACTGTTATGCAGTGCATGACTCTACCCTGACTGCTGCTCGCTCTCTTTCAGGTACTAAGAGAATGGGATGTTTTAACAATTAGAGTAACAAGCACTGTAGCCCCCACTGAGTGGCCATGGCTGCGAGGCAGGGAGTCTCCAAAGCTGAAATTAATGTTATCAGCGATGAGGACTTTGCTATCAACGTAGAACATTGGGTGAGCTGAAAACATAAGTGCATTTGGTTTAACTGTGGATGGGTGGCCACTCAAAAGTGAGTGAGGGAAAAGCCTTGCCTAACAGTGCAAAGCCAAACCAGCCCAGCTTGGCTGGTAAAGGGGATGCAGCCTGGGGTGCCAGGGAGGCCATGGAAGACCGTGGGACAGAGGACAGTGGCGTGTCCTGAGACAGAAGCAGCAGCAGTGCTCAGGCACTGGACCTGGAGACAGGTCAAGGGAGGAAACCTCCCCACCACCATTGCTTACTGTCCCCGAGGACCAGCCTCGTCTGCCACCAGGCACTCACAGCTAGGGTAGAACTTGGTCTCTTGGTAGCTGTGCTGTGACACCTAAAGCACAGGTTAAACTTCTTGGTCTGTATTGCTGTAGGAAAGAAAGCACCTTAATTCAACTGATAGGGTTCAGACAGGCTGGCAATGAGAAAAGGAAAACAAATTGTCAGGCTCACGAGAGCCACGAGACCTAACCTGAGCTGGTAGGTGTTGGAATAGCAGATTAAAATAGGAAGCCAAAAAAAAAAAAAAAAGGTTTTATCACTTGCTGAAACAGTGTAAGCAAGAGGCCAGCCCAGAGAAGGCACCAATTCCCCTCTTTCCGTGCCCCCTGGGAAGGGCACCCTCGCCAGATGGATCAGCACAGGTGGGCTGTGTCACTGCTTAGGGAGCTCTGAAAAGGCTCCTGCAGGTTGTTTGGACAGGGTAGGGATGAGGAGAAAGAAGAGGAAGGACTGGGAATGGAGAAAGTTCCAAGTCAGAGGAAAGTGTCTGAAAGTCCCCCCTTGCCCGGGGCGTCTCTGCAGAGCACCTGATGAGGGGGCCTCTGTGGGAGGCCCTGGTAGACCTCCAGATGGTAAACAGTAATCCAGGAAAAGAAGCCAGAGGATTTCAGTGCTTGTCCTACTAATGGCAGGTCCTGGAACCCTTTTCTACTATATGTCTTTATAGTTCTTTTCCTATTATTTAACAAAACTAAAGATCAAGATTAATCTTTTTCCTTGGTGGAGTTCAACTTCAATATAGTGAACTTGAATGAAACAAAGTGACAATAATTACTACAAAGCCTGGCAGACTCAAAGGTCAAGTACTCATATGACTGAGTTTCTAGAAGCATTCAAAAACAGACTAATCCAAGGTTTTCAAGGTATGTGTTCAGTGAAGCAAAATTCCCATGTCTGTGCTTATTACTAACTCAGATGGAAACAACCAAGCAAATACTGTTTCATAGCAATTGGCAGACTTTAATATTCAAGAAAATTAAGTCCATCATACACATTAAAAATATAGGAAATTTCATGCAGACATGAAGCTTCCAATTCAGCCTTTGTGGCAACTTTTAGAATGATAATTACATATAAATACAGTACACTTTACAGTCCCCAAACTTCATAATTTCATACTGTGATTTATACAGCTTCTCTTTATATTTTTATATATCCTACCTTGCTCACTTAATTAACATACCCTAAATCTGCACCACTTCAGAATATGGAAAAAAAAAAGGCAAGCACATTGACCACTTTGTGAAAACAAAAAATTTGTGTATACAACTAAGAAAAAAAATTAAAAACTTTAAGGCTTACTTTCATAGCTAGAACTAAACTTAATACAAAATTAAGTAAGTCCTCCAATGACACATTTATTTGATTGAAACATTTTCAAGTTTAGAATATATTAACTGCAAAAGTGATGAGAAAAAAAAGTGATGCAAGTTTGTATATAACATTTAAAAAATATCCATTAGGGAGAAATTAAAAATAAATGAAATAACCGATTCAGAGTTAACTAAAATATATGTTATCATTTAGAAATATATGTAACATTATTAAAGAACAAAACCTGATAGCAAAAAGAATTTTAGGTAACAAAACCAACCCACCAGTGTCAACCTGTTTTTGCCTTTGTAAAAAAAGATAATTTGTTTTGATATAAGTTGTAAAAAAGTAAATGCTAGTGAATAAAAGGCATTTCTAAATTACTCAAAAACAGTATGCACTCCTTGGTGTTCAATGGATGTTTTAAAATATTTATGCTCCTTTTAAGCTTTTCTCTTAAAAAAATAATTTTGGAGCCAGCTACCCATAATCCCAAATACTTGGGAAGCTGAGAGAGGAGGATTGCAGGTTTGAGGCCAGTGCACAGTAACTTAGTGAGACTCTGTTTTAAAATAAAAGATAAAAGGGTAGGGGGTGTTGCTCAGAGGTAGAATGCCCCGTGTTCAATCCCCAGTACCACTAAATAACAACAATAATAATTTTGGCCCTCCCCCCTTTGCAAATTATTTCGAGCTCATTCACATAGGTAATGAGAATTCCTACCAAATGAACATCAACTAAGTACTGAGGGACACAAAAACAATAAATAGTTAAGAAAAACAAAACACAAAAAAACCAAACACCATAGGTTACAGACTTCCCTAACTTGACAAGTCAAATTAGCTCCATGGAACCCTCTACCGCATAATGGGAGTAAGACCAAAAAAGCTCCCTCACTGTACGCACTACGCAGAACCCCTGCCCCAAACTAGAAAGATGCCAAATCTGGTAGTTATTCCCATAACCTAAGTGACAACAAAGGTGTAAAGACTTACAAGTAAGTTTCCCTATCAAAATACAACATTATGCTACCAGCATGTTAAGTCCATTTAATTCAAACTGCCCCAGAGGTCACTTAAAGCAATTACAATCATCTGTGAAAACACTCAAGAATTCTTCCTCTTCTCCAAAAAAGGTCATTAGATAATGTCAAAGATGGTTATTAGTCATCTCTACTTTCTAAGACACTGGAAACAATAACATAAAAGAAAAAAAATAAAGGAAAACTCCCCCCAATAAAGATCTGCTAGAGGTAGAAATTTAAAGCAGCATACATACTGTTTAAGGTCCATCTATCAGGGAACACAACTGGTGTTAATCTGAAATGACACGAATGGCTGCTGCCTGAGACACAGACCCGGGCAGTGATTCATCCCTGAATTTCATATTCAAAATTTCCCACATTAATACCATGATGAGAGTTTTTACTAGTATATCATTGTTTTAACTAAAAAGTGCTTGCTTCCATAATCCAGATAATCTAAAGAGAAGACATTATTGTAAACATCACACTGATAAACTCTGTATTCACTTCTAGCTTGAAATCATATATTTCAATTGGGCAGATTTTCTTATTTTTCCAGTTTCCTAGCACTACTTTTTAAAAAAGGCTTTTGGGCCTTCCTTAGTTTGAATGCTGAGATCTCATACATTTCAAAGTGATCCATGATGAGTATGCTTTCATGAAGTGTTCAGTTTAACGTGGCCGAAAGACTTAATTTCCCAGTTACCTGAAGGCATTTTACTGACCTGTGATGCAATTAAATTCATAAAAATGAAATGTTTGATGCTTCTCTAAATTCAGCTGAGCTAGAAAAAATAAAATCAACTAATTTGAATGATAAAATACACACACGTTTTATGTATAGATTGTTCAAGTCCAAAGAGAACAAAAGTCCCAATTCCAGATGTTGAATGTGCAATGCGTACAAAACAACAAAAAGGAGATTAAGGATTTCAATACTATCAGTCATTCATATGGCAGACTTGCAGCAGACAGCTTCATGAAGACACTGGAGATTAGGGTTGTTTTTTTCTATTGACAAATTCTGGGCTTCAAGGAAAAAGTGTATTTGAAGATAGTTCCTCCATTTTTACTTGTGTAATACAAATCTGCATGGCATATTTCTGAAAAAAGCAATAGACATTATTAAGAAAATAGACACTATTTCTAAATTTTGTTAGGAATAAGAAGGCACCACTGATTTGAGGTTGTGTCCTGTCATCACTGATAGTTGATTTTGAGTTGTTTATTTCAGCATTTGTTCTTATTAAACTTTTTTCCAGGTGATATCACTTAAGACCATTATTGTGGTTTACGGACCACAAACAAGACACATTCATAGTAGTATTTCATCATAGAAAGATCATTCACAGTATATGTTGACAATACAGATTCTTTTTCCACCTGCAATGCAAACAATAATCAATAATGATAATAATTATCATCATGATACCAGTAACAAATATTGAGCATATCCATTTACCACATAAGATACCCCCTTGGTATTAGTACTTTGAGTAATTCCACTGTAGAGAGACTAGATTAAGTAATTTGCTCAAGGTCACACCACTAGTAAGTGGTGGAACTGGATGTAAATGCAGGTAATCTAACACCAGAGCTTGAACTCCAACTACAATACACTGCTTCTCTTTATTATTAACAAGTCTACTGGTTATTTTTTAAATGAATGGAATGCTTCTAAATAAACCAACAACTAAAACAAAATAACTAAGGTATCATAAAACCTTATTTAACACACATGATAAAAGCAGTACAAAAGAACATACAGAGAACTATATTTCTTTTATACCTGCCCTCCCATCCCCTTCTACTTCCTCCACAGTCTAATCTACTTGGTATATCTTGAGACTTTACCAAGGCCAATATTTTAATGATCAGCTACCATTTACTGAAAGCCTATTTTGCCAGGGATTATAGATTTACCTTTATATACCATTATCCCTAATCTTCTAATCCTGAAAGCTATGCAATACTTTCTATGTAATTCACTGGTTAAGAAGTAAAGCCAGTAATTGCCATAACATTTATATTCCTGTTTAAGGGCTTTGAAAGAAACTTCATTTCATTCTGTTCTTACCTCTACCTGGAATCCATACTGCAGAACGACATTTTTAATATCCTCATAGCTCAATTCTATGGAAAGTTCATTTGCCAGATTTTCAAAGTGGTACAGCAGGGGACCTATGGTTTAAAGATACGATGAATGAATTACTTGAATATAAGCATGCGGTAGTAGCTATGTTAGACTGAATTCCAAGTTGAGTAACTTGAGCACTGGATGAGGCAAAAATAAAAGAACGCTTACATTTGATAAGGAAAATTTATCTAAATCTCTGAAACTCTGGCCCAGTAACTAAAACCTGAGAGCCAGGCCCACACTCATGGGGAGTGAGTCCCTCTGTGTGTATCTGCCTGGCAGGGATTATCCACATCATGGGCCTTCACCTGTACTCTCAGTTACTGAAGGAGTAGCTGCATCAGAGAATGCTAAATCACCAAATTCTAAAGGTAAACTATAATTATAATTCTGTAAGTAAATGCAAAACTACAGTTACACACCAATTATCATATGAGAACTGAGGAGTCAAGCTAGCCTGGGTAGCTTTCTAGAGGAAGTGACACTAGACAGCTGGCTTTGTAGGCTCACTGTCTGTACTCCAGTTCTTCTTTTTTTTTTTGTGGTACCGGGGATTGAACCCGGGGGCGTTCTACCTCTGCGCTACACC
>PVJS01057068.1:0-12166 GCA_004027185.1 Glis glis | reverse complement strand
AAAAAATAGGGCCGGGGGTGTAGCGCGGAGGTAGAATGCCCCTGCGTTTAATCCCCGGTACCACAAAAAAAAAAAAAAAGAAAGTACTTTAAGAGTAAAGATATGAAGAGATATTCAATCTTATTTATTTATTTATTTATTTATTTATTTATTTATTTATTTATTTATTTTGTGGTACTGTGGATTGAAGCCAGGGGTATTCTACCTCCTAGCTACACCCCCAGCCATATTTTTTATTCTTTATTTTGAAACAGGGTCTCACTAAGTTGCGGAGGGTCTCCTTAAGTAGCTGAGGCTGGCCACAAACCTGTGATCCTCCTGTCTCAGCTTCCCAAGTACTGGGATTACAAGCATGTACCACCACACCCGGCTTCAGTCATATTTGTGAATAAATAAATGTGAATTGGAAACAGAATCACATTCAATTTTGCTCATTTTCAAGGCAAAACCAGGAAGTATGACAATAACATGTACTTAAAAGAATGTGATTTGTCACAAATGAAGCTGTGGTTGACACTGTATATGACCAGTCTGAACAACCTTTTAAAAATATTTATAGATTACCCTGTATATTTTAACATTTATAGCCTTACTATCCACGAATTTTACTTCTTCTATTTTTGTTATTATTGTTTTATGGTACTGGGGATGGAACCCAGGGGCATTCTACCCCCAGGCTATACCTACAGCCCTATTTTTTATTCTTCATTTTGAAACAGGGTCTCAATAAGTTGTGGAGGGCCTCACTAAGTAGCTGAGGCTGGCCAGGAACCTGGATACTCCTGTCCTAGCCTCCCAAGTACTGGGATTACAAGCGTGTGCCAACACGCCCAGCTTGATTTTACCTCTAAATACATATAAAGTAAAAACAATATAATGTTTACTAGAATATTCAAGAATGCTAGTTATGGCACTGTTCAGAATAAAAAAATATGCTCATCAATAGAAGAATAGCTAAAACAAATTGAAACATTGAAATCCCCCCAAAACAATAAAGTACTTGGAAATAAACTTAACCAAGGAGGTAAAGGATCTCTACAAGGAAAATTATAAAACATTGAAAAAATAAATTGAAGAAGATATTAGAAGATGGAAAGACCTCCCATGCTCTTGGGTAGTCAGAATAAATATCATCAAAATGGCCATTCTTCCAAAAGTGATCTACAGATTCAATGCGATACCCACTCAATTACCAAGGTCATTTTAAATTCATTTGTAACAACAAAAAACCCAGAATGGCCAAAGTAGTTCTCAGCAACAAGAACCATGCAGGAGGCATCACAATACCTGACTTCAAACTATACTGCAAAGCCATAGTAATAAAAACAGCATGGTATTGGCACAAAAGTAGACACATAGACCAATGGAGCAGAATAGAAGACTCCAAAACAAATCCACACACCTACAGCCAATTGATATTTGACAAAGGGGCCAAAAACATATACTGGAAAAAAGATAGCCTCTTCAACAAATGGTGTTGGCAAAACTGGTTAACCACATGCAGAAAAATGGAAATAAACTCCACTTTCTCACCCTGCACAAGAGTCAATTCTATATGTATCAAAGAGCTGGAAATTAAAACAGAGACCTTGCAGCTACCTGAAGAGGGCATAGGTCCAACTCTTCAACACATAGGCACAGGTAAAGACTTCCTCAACAAAACCCTAAAGGCACAAGAAGTTAAAAAGAGGATCAATATGTGGGGTTGCATTAAACTGAAGAGCTTCTATGCAGCAAAGGAAACTATCAAGAACCTCAACAGAGAGCCAATAGAATGGGAGATTTTTGCCAGCTACTCCTCTGATAAAGGACTAATATCTAGAATATACAAAGAACTCAAAAAACTCACCACTAAACAAATAACTGAATCAAAAAATGGGCAAGTGAACTAAATAGACACTTCATGGAAGAAGAAATACAAATGGCCAATAAATGTATGAAAAAATGTTCAACATCATTAGCAACCAGAGAGTTGCAAATCAAAACTTCCCTGAGATTTCACCTAACCCCAATTAGAATGGCAATCATTAAAAACACAAACAACAACAAATGCTGGTGAGAATGTGGAGAAGTAGAACTCTAATACACTTTTGGTGGGATTGCAAATTAGTGCAACCACTCTGGAAAACAGTGTGGAGGATCCTCAGAAGAATGGGAATGAACCTACCATATGACCCAGCAATACCACTCCTGAGTATCTACCCAAAAGAACTGAAACCAAACTACCAGATGAATGCATGTGTATCTATGTCTATAGCTGCACAATTCACAATTGCCAAACTTTGGAACCAGCCAAGATGTCCAACAACAGATGAATGGATTACAAGAATATGGGATGTGTACGCAATGGAATTTTATGCAGCCATAAAGAAAAACAAAATTACATCATTTGCAGGGAAATTGATGGAATTGGAGAACATTATGCTAAGTGAGATTAGTGAGTCACAAAGAGTGAAAAGTTGGATCTTCTCCCTAATATGTGGAAGCTAGGGAGAATGGGATTTAAAAGGGACTTAGACAAAGAAGGAGAAAACTTTAGATGAGTAAAGAAGGCAACATATCTGAGGGAGATGGGAGGGGGCAAGAGGGAAATACACTAATGCACATGATGTATATACACAAACTTATCAGAGTCGATCAGCATGAAAAGGAGGGAAGGGGGAGGGAATAGGGTGGGAATTGTGGGAGGGCTAAATGAGCAATGTGTGCATGCATACTTCTGATACCCTGACACTTGTCAAAATGTATAACTACAATGCACCAATAAATGAATATATGAAAAAAGAATGTTAGTTACAACACTGTTCAGAATAATAAAATAAGCTCATCAATAGAATAGCTAAAACAAATTTGAAACATTGAAATAGTAACATAGAACAAAATTCTCAGAGTAAATTAACTACAGAAATCTCTGATATAATAAATGATATTTGTTATATTAGCATAATATATTTGTTTTACTATATATTATATAATATAATAAATTATATACTATATAATATAATAATCTTATAATAATAATATATTTGTTATATTTGCATATTTACTTTAAAATCTGAAAAGACTGCATAAAGTATAATTCTATTTTTTAAAGAACAATGTCTAAAAGGAAACTATACACTTTATAGATATGCATGGAAATATGACCAAATTAAATTGTTAACAAAAATGATGACACAGATGGAATTAACAAAGTGGCTATCTTGGGTGGTGGGAGGTAGGGGAATGAAGTAGAGCTTTAATAATTCCTTCCACATAGAAGGAAATGGATCATTCCCAATATGTAATTTTATGATATATGAGTAATATATTGATATTTATATTATTTAAAATATATGTATACATATTCATATTCCAGGCTAGTGACCATATGAGGATCAATGATGAAATAGTGTCATGAATGAGACTCCAGCAGTCTTCACTTGAGGTCTAAAATTTAAATACTAACAAAATACACACCTGCTTGACCCCCAATCAGATAAAACCTAATTAAGATGACTCAGAAGCTTTTCTTTACAACTGTCCTGTGAAACTTTATTTCTGCCATTCTGTGTCCAATATTGCATATC
The DNA here is from genome assembly GCA_004027185.1 of Glis glis. Taxonomy (NCBI): domain Eukaryota; kingdom Metazoa; phylum Chordata; class Mammalia; order Rodentia; family Gliridae; genus Glis; species Glis glis. The sequence goes on along the minus strand of PVJS01057068.1, from coordinate 8,597 downwards.
CTACCAGTACCAAGACACTTATATTTTTTTTTCTGGCATGGAGTTCTTTACCTGTGTGTCATATGTTTTCTGTGCCGATACATGCATTTCCCTTCCTTAATTTAGCTCAGTTTCTGTCATCCTTTATACTTCATTTCAGTTTTTATCTGTGAAAAGATTTCTCTGTTTCTTCCAATGCACACAAAAGATATTCAACTGTGTGCTTCTGTACTACACTTAGCTGTTAATATATGGAAGGTGGTTTCCTTCACTAGACCATGAGCAATTTAAAATCTCAAAATATCTCTTTAATCTATATATTCCTAAACTATGTGCTGCACCTGGAATATATGCAGACATTCAATAAATATCAAATTAACTCAAACGTAAGCATTACAATGAATCGGCTAATTGAAAACTGTTGGACTATGTCCATTCTAACTACTGTGTATTATAAAGGCTACCATCTCGAATGAACTCTCAGCTGTTCAACACTTTAATAGACTAGAGCTCCAGGAATTTAACATGACACTCATAACTCCACAACCACTACTAATGATGGAGAAAACAAATTTAAGATCCATATCCTACTTCAAAATGTATCATTCTTAATCTATTTTTTCTGGATTCCTCTTTCTTATGATCATCCTCTGACTACTTTGTTCTCTTTTTTTCCTAATTGTTGATTTTTTCTAAACTACTTAGAGAACTTTCACCTCATTTATATTGTAGACCATACCTGCTAATCTTGCCCTTTTTAGTTTACGGGGAAACAATTGAGATTATAAACAAATTTGCCACCTACAAAGTGAAACAAACAAATAATATGAGACCATAGTAACTATTATTGAATGCATGGTATAACTTGTAGGTTGATTCATATGACAAAAGGAAAAACTTGATTTTTAGATAAAGGAATGTTTTTAAACTTCTTACAAATTATTTCTCTGAAAATTTGACTAGCCAGTTTATTTATTGTTGGTTCAAATGTTCATGTGTTTTCTTCATTGCTTCTAAATAAGTTAGTATCCCTGAAAGCAACCCCAAATTTTAATTAATCTTGTAGATACAACCAACTTAATAGTTGAACTGCAATTGTTCATTAAAACATCTTATAAACATCTCTGTCACCATGCTTTCCCTCCTCCTTCCTCTCCTCTTTCTAACGTGATCTCAGAAATTTCTCAGAAATCCTAGTTTTTGGCACATACTTTTTTCTCCTCTCCCTCTGAATTTCCCATTCATGGAAATAAACAAGAATCTCTTCCACACTCAATTTCCTTAACAATGCACTGCTGTGCTCTTTTGTGCCTCATTTTCTTTCACTGCATTAAGCTTCTATCTTATGTGCCACACTCTCAAAATTTTTTTTATTTTTTATTTTTATGTGCTTTTATTGGTGCATTATAGTCTCACATCATAATGAAAATATTGTTGACAGTAACGTACATGCACACAGTCCCTGGTGCCATCACCTCCCCATTTCGCTCCCCTTCCCAATTCAGAGTACTGATATTGACATTGGTATATTCTCATACGTACACTTAGTCAATGGTAGTAATTCCATTAATGAACCTCATTCTTCCTCTTCCTCTTCCCTTAGACTACCTCCTTGCCTCTGCTGAGGCTTTTCCTCCAATATCTGGAGTCCCTCTGGTATCCCAATTACTCCCTAGGTTTGGGCTTCAACTGTCCCTGGTTTTCTAGGTCCTTGAGGTATATCATTAGGTTGTTTATTTGGCAACTTTCTGTTTTTCTTATGTGGGCACTCAGTGCTATAAATTTTCCTCTTAACAACGCCTTCAAAGTGTCCCATAGATTTTGGTACATTGTGTTTCCATTTTCATTTAATTCCAGGATTTTTTTATTTCTCCCTTTATTTCTTTTCTGATCCAGTCCTCATTCAAGTGTGTATCATTCAGTCTCCATGTACTTATATGATTACTTTTGATCTTCCTGTTGTTAATTTCTACTTTCATTCCATTGTGATCTGAGAAGATGCAGGGAATTATGTTACATCTTTTGAATTTGCTGGTGCTTGCTTTGTGGCCCAGGATGTGGTCTATTTTGGAAAATGTTCCATGGGCAGCTGAGAAGAATGTGTATTCAGCTGTTGCTGCTTAAAATATTCTGTATATGTCAGCCAGACGTGGTGGCACCCAGTACCATCCCAGTACTTGGGAGGCTGAGACCAGAAGATCTGGGTTCACGACCACGACCAGCCTCAGCTACTTAGTGAAGCCCTCCACAACTTAGTGAGACCCTGTTTCAAAACAAAGAATAAAAAATAGGGCTGTGGTGTAGCTCAGAGGTAGAATGCCCCTGGGTTCAATCCCCAGTACTACAAAAAAAAAAAAATCTGCATATGTCTGTTAGATACATTTGGTCCATAGTTTTCTTTAGGTCTGAAGAGTCTTTATTCATCTTTTGTCTGGAGGATCGATCTAGTGGCGTGAGTGGTGTTTTGAAGTCTCCCAATATTATTGTCTTTGGGTGTATTTGAGATCTGATGTCCCAAAGACTTTTACAAATGTGGGTGCTCCCATATTTGGGGCATAAATGTTTACTATCATTATATCTTCTTGTTGGATTGTTCCTTTTATTAATAAAAAGTGACCTGCTTTGTCTCTTCTGATGTGTTTTAGCTTAAAGTCTGTTTTGTTGGAAATAAGCATTGCTTTCGGTCTCCATTTTCATGGTATATTTTTTCCATCCTTTCACCTTTAGTGTATGGATATCTTTGGCTAGAAGGTGAGTTTCTTGTAAGCAGCATATAGTTGGGTTATGTTTTTTAAACCACATTGCCAGTCTATGTCTTTTAATTGGGGAGTTAAGACCTTTGACATTCAATGTTATTATTGAAATACAATTTTTGTTTCCTATCATTTTGAGTTCTATTTTCTGTTTGATGTAGTTTTATATCTCCTTGCTTAGCTGCCCACCTGGTGGAGTTCACCTCTTCTCTGGTTCTGGATTTTGCTTCTTTTATCTTCTTTGTGTTTCATTTATTTTAGGATTTTCTCTAGTGCTTGCTTGGTCCTCATGTATTCTTTAAGTTTCTCCTTGTCTTGGAATGTTTTTATTTCTCCATCAATTTTGAATGATAACTTTGCTGGATATATCAGTCTTGGTTGCAAGTTATTTTCTTCCAAAGTCTGGAGTGTTTCATACCAGCCCCTTCTGGCATTCATGGCTTGGGTTGAGAAGTCTGGAGTGATTTTTATTGTTTTGCCCCTATATATCACCCAGTCTTTTGTTCTTGCTGCTTTTAAGATTCTTTCCTTGGCCTTGGTGTTAGTCATTTTGATTATTACATGGCATAGGAGGTCCTTCTTGGATCTTGTCTTAATGGTGTTTTAAATGTCTCCTGTATGTGAATGTCCAGGTTTTTTTCTATGTTTGGAAAATTATCTGAGTTTATTTGTCTGAAGAGGTTTCTGATACCCTTGTTCTGTATTTCTAAACCTTCTTCAATGCCTTTTATCCTTAATATAGGGTGTTTCACATTGTCTTGTATTTCTTGGATGGTTAGGGTGTGTTGTTGTAATATCCTCTGTATACCGTTGACTGTGTTTTCTGTTTTGAATGAACTATCTTCCAGGAGTGATACCCTGTTTTCCATGTTGTCTAGCCTGCCACAGTGGGTTTCTATTGAGGTCTTCATTTATTGACTCCATTTCGTTCAACTATTTTCTGTTGGAGAATAAATCTGATTTTTTGAAAAATGCTGTAGTAAATTAGTTAATTACATGAATGTGTTAAAAAGCAGAGCCTAAGAACTAACCAAGTATCTAGAATCTATTTCCCTGAAAGTAAATAAATGTGGAGAAGTTACTATAAAAACTGTTAGTTCTATTCCTTTCTAACAGGTCTCCATATTCTGTTTTTCATACTTCATTCTCAAGAAAGCTTTTTGAAAAGGTTTACTAATTGCTTCCCAATGTCTATTCTCTCCTCTATTGTAGCATAGAATACTCACATTTATCTTTGCCTATGACTAGATAAAGCCCTATAGTTCTTCCTTGTGGGCATGTGTGTAGTCAAGTTCTGGTCAATGGAATCAACAGAAATATCATAAGGCAGACTCCCAGAACTTCCTCAGAAGACTACTAATGCCTGTTCCTTGACCAATCCCCCCCATTATGTCTTCATACCTTCCACATTACAGACTTACTGGTCAGAATTGAAAAACCAAGTCTAATTATATATAACATAAATCATTACCTTTGGCAATTTATCTGAGATTACCTCACCTAAGAAAAAAACTTTTTGATTTTTTTAAGTAAACATAAGAACATCAGTTTTTACTTTATTAACATCATACAACATAGGATCAATAAACAGAGTTCATCAATTTCCCCCTTTTTTTTAATCTGCTATTTCCTGTTTAGAATCCAAGCAACATTGACACAACATCCCTGTCCCTGTCCCAGTTTATTTTTCATGACCAACCTAAAAATCTTTTGAATGTACCAGGTTAGTTTTCCTGAAGGACATTCTGCAGTATGGATTCATCTTGCTGTTTCTGAAGATTTGATTTAGATTCAACATTTCTGACAGCACACCATACAGTTACTACTCTGTATACTGTGTCCTATTGGGAGCTATGTTATATCAAGCTGTTCAGTCATTGCTAATGCCACACTGGACCTCTTCGTTAAGTTGGTAAGTGGCAGATATCTCCATGGAAAAAGCATATCTTTCCCATTGTAATTACTAAGGAATATGTGAGGTGTCATTTTGAAGCTATAGGGAAATCCTGTCCCCAGCAATCTTTCACCTCAAGCTTTTAACATCTGTTGGAATCTTTGTCTAGGTAAGTTACTATATTTTATCATTTCTTATAAATTTATTTGCTGGCTTTCTTCAGTACATTCCTTTACCTCTCTTCATTTTTGTGTAAAACTATAGACTAATGAACTTTTTAAATTAATGTGTCTCATCAATATTAGTACTATTTGTATTAGTACTGTTTTGCTTTTCATAATATCCAAATGTAGAATAGTAGAAACTCAAATCATGTCCTTTTCTTTTTGACATGTTCTTATTAGTTGCTAAGCACTTCATACATGTATTTCTTTTTAATAATCCAGCTCCAGATACAATAACAAAGTATTTTCCTCAACTTTAGTGTCTTTTTTTAGCAAAATTTTCGGCTTGCAACATTATCACTACATTTTTATTAATTTGTCATTTCACACAATATATAAGAAAATATTTAAGAGTTACAAAAAGAATAGCATCCAATAAGACTACTAAGTGAAATTCAAGATTGTTTTTCAGTTCTCTTTATCCTTAGAATATGTTCTATTGAAAGTGTAAAACCACAATAAAGTGACATTATATGAATTAATTTTCTTCAATATATTTAAATAAATTTGATTTAGAGTAGTCACAAAGTCAGAATAACTTATTTGTTTATACTTAAATTCAGGATTTCCTTTGAGTGGGGAATACTTTTTGAATTCTTTTTTATATATAATGAATCATTTTTGCAATTTTATTTTTATTTTTGAGACTAAATTTATTTTAGTTTATAAATAAAAGCATAAAATTTATACATATTAGTGAGGAAATGTGATAATTCAATACATGTATACATTGTATAATGTTAAAATCAAGTTAAAATATCTGTTTGCTCAAAGATTTATTATTTCTATATGATGAAAACATTCAAAATCTTATTTCTACCTTTTTGAAATGCACAGTTCATTATTAGTATTTATAGTCACCATACTGTGCAACAACACACCAGGGTTCCTGGCCATTGCCCAACTGTAGCTTAATACTCATTGATCAACATTTTTCTTGACTTATTTTTAAATCACTATAGATCCCCTGCAACAGTTATTATTGTATCATAGATAATTAATATATTTTAAGAAAATCAAATAAACTGTATGGCCTGAATTTTTGTTCATCCTGAATGTTTTGTATTTTACTTGAAGCTTTCAATTGATATTTCTATATTTCCCTCCTTATGATTAGTCCACTCCTTTCTTTGTCCATCTTATTAACTGACTAACTTTTTGATTTTTACCTATTACCCTTTGAAATATTGATCTGAAATGCAGAAATAATGTTTTTAGGAACTTTCAATGTCATTCTCAAACTGAATGCATTATTTAGCAATGTACATATATACATACATATACAAATATACATACATACAAATGTTTGTTGTGTTTATATATGTGTGTACATAAAACATACATATATATATGAATACTCACATGTATTACTTTATGTTTACCATTATTTTAAGCTACATATTTTGCTTTTGAAAGGAAAACAAAGGTTTTTAAAATTACTTTATTAGTGTATTGCAATGATACATCATACTGAGGTTCAATGTGATAAAAACATGTTTCTTATCAAATCTCTACTACAGTCAAAAGTAAGTTAATAATTTTAAGAGATACAAACTGCAAACATTTTTTTAACTTTTCCAGTTTCCATTTGCTTTTTTCTGTAACTAATTTGATATCTATATGAAGTATTATCATACTCTTAATTCATTGTTGACAATGAAATAACAATTTCTCTTTCAAAGCCTCAAATAGTCTGTTGGTCACAAATAATAATTTTCTTTATTTTCTAAATTATATAATTGTGTAAAATGTATGTCATATATTCTTTCTGTTGCTTTCATCTTAGAGATATAGATCTTTATTGACTTGGTAAAGCATTGTGTTGCAAGACTGAAACATAAACAAGTTCTATCATTGTTCAGGGAGTAATAAAGGAAACATTAGGCCATTAGGAGTATGGTTTGGGTTGTAATATATACCTAATTTTGTAGCTGCTCTACTTTGTCCCTGTCCCCTACTTTTCTCAAAAGAAGGTGCTTTTCAGATGTGGAATTATCATTGCCTGACAAGTTACCCAGAAATAGGACCTGTTTATGGCAGTATCACTTGCAATATTTCTTTAGTGTCAAAAGGCATTTTAAAGCCTAAATTTGTAAATATAACTCCATCTAAAAAAACACATAAAAACGTGCATGCACATAGCACTTGGTGCATTTCCCTCTGTATCCCACCTGGCTTCTCCTCCCTCCCTCGCTCCCTCCCTCCCCGTGCATGGTAGTGAGATTGATAGTGACACCATATATGGAAAAAACATTATTTTAACTGTTACTTTCCTCAATCCTCATTTTTCCCCTCTTCTCTTCCTTACCCCAACCCCCTTCCACTATTCTAGTGATTTCTCTACTCATGTGACTGAAGTACATTTTGTTTCCTATGTTTGTTCTAGCTTCCACATATGAGATAAAACATATAACCCTTGACTTTGAATCTTACTATGATGTATAATACAATGCACCAATAAAATTATTGAAAATAAAAATAAGCATGGATCTGTTAAAAGACTATGTCAAATATTCAAGAGCATATCATGTTTAAGTCATGTACTACCAAAAAGAACCCTAACATGAACTTATTTCCTTTTGTGAGTATGTGTGATGGTCATGTGGTATGTCAGCAAGGCTGAGTTACAGTCCCCAGTGATTCAGTAAAACCCTAATCTATGTGTTGTTTTAAAGGCATTTTGTAGGTATACTAAAAATCCATAATTAGTTGATTTTAAGTAAGTAAGGAACATTACCCTGAATAACATGAGTGGATCTGATTCAATTAATTTAAAGGTCTTAAAATCAGGGCTGAGGTTTTCCTGAAGAAAACCATGATTCCTCTGTACAACAGCTTTGGACCAAGAGTTCATCCATGCCCTATGAATTTTGAACAGCCCCACAATCCCATAAGTCAAGTTACTGCAATAAACCTCTTTAAATATATTCCACATTGGTTCTTCTTTGGTTGACCTCTGATTCATACAGATTTAAGTACTGGAAATGATTGCAGAGAAACCGAGTATTTCTGAATTGATTGTGGGTTTGCTAGAATTGGTTTTATAATACAATTAGGTTTACAGGCATTAATAACTCAATTTCCAGTGATAAAGAAGTATTAATAGTGTAACTATGTGAAGCACCATCATAATGTGCTAATACAGTTACACAAAATACTGCCATTGGATACTCCTCAGCAAATTTATAGAAATGGTGGGCTTCTGAGTATCCATGTATTTGCAAACTTAGACAATTTTAGTTAAATTTAAGAAGTATAATGATATTTTCTAGTTGCTCCCAACAGTGCTGAAGAAAGTGTCCACTTACCAATTTCTGTGTCTGAATTTTTAGTCTGCACTATTATAATACTTAAATCCTTTTTTATAGAGGGGAACTCCTTTTTCTCACTTTGTTCTGACATGCATGCCTCCCTTCTGGAACTGATAGGCCCTTATATTATACTATTAATTCCAAGGACCAGGTGATTTGTTAAGTAGTCAGTGAGCATTGCCACCCTTGGAAGTTTACACTGTGATAACTTCATTCTAATTTCTAGAGTTATATTGATTGCAATTTCTTTCACTATTGGATATCTTGTTCTAATTTTTAGCTGAGTCTTCACTGTCTGACTTTGATTCTTGATTTTCTGCCCCTCTCCACTCAGCCTTTCTAAAATTGGTCCTAAGTCTCCTAGTGATTCCATTAGTTTCCCTCTTCCCCCATGCACATGTTTTTTTTTTTTTTTTTTTTTTTTTTTTTTTTTTTT
>PVJS01057067.1:0-12167 GCA_004027185.1 Glis glis | reverse complement strand
AAAAAAAAAAAAAAAAAAAGAATTTCTTCAAATCTCTGATAGGCTGATTACCCTTATTGACATTTGCATGGTTACTTATTTTATAGTCATTGAGAAAGTAAAAACCAAAAAAACAGAAAATAAACTATTGAGTGACAACTGAAGCTATTGTGCAACACATAAGCATTCCAGTGAGAGCATTTCATGGGGAATGCATCAAAGCTGTGCTTGGAGAAAGAAAACTATAACTTTTTAATCCATTCAATACTAAAAAAAGGAAAAAAGAATTAAGCATCCAATTCAAGAATTTAGAGCAAGAACAACAAACGACATTGAAGGAAGTAATTAAGATAACAGAAATTAATAATAAAACTTGGAGAAACAGCTGTCCTAAAAATCCAGCCACTTAATCTTGGATAAAGTCAACATAATGAACAATCGACAGCAAGTCTAATAAAGAAGAGATTAGTGAAAACACAAATATTCAACATTAGGAATGAGGAGCTAGAACCATAGATTTGGAAAAGATTAAATTTATATTGCTACAGGTAATACTGTGCTAATAAATTGAAAATTTGGATTAAGTAAATGATTTTCTAGGACAATATAAGTCTAAAATGATTCAAAGGATTAAAATACATAAAGACTAATGAAAATTCAGGTGATTTGAAAAGTTTTCTGAGAATTACTTCGCCCAACAGGCTGAATTTGGATAATTTTTTTTTGGTATGGTAACCAAATCCACACCCCCAGCCCTTTTTATTTTTTATTTAGAAACAGGGTCTTGCTAAGTTGCTGAGGGTCTCACTAAATTTCTAAAGCTGGCCTCAAATCTGTGATCCTTCTGGCTCAGCCTCCCAAGAACTGAGATTACAGGTACATATCACCATGCTGGGCTTGAGCTTGTATAATTTTAAAAGCAAGTTCTTTCAAATGGTCAAGGAAGAGATTTTCTCCCTGTGTTTACAAATTCTTTCGGAGCAAGGAAAAAGATGAAGCACTTTAGAATTTTATAACTGTTGTTTTGGTCAACATTCTCAGTGCTGTAATCCAAAACAACTGACAACACAACTTAGAGGAAGGAAGATTTACTTGCTCACAGATTTTTTGAGATTCCGGATTCAGTCCATGTGAAGCTGGGTCTGTGGATTTCAGGGCATGGCAGTGGGAAGCAGAGAGGGAGAGAGCAAGGGCTCTGCTCTCACATCATGGAGGCTGGAAGCAAGAGAGAGAAAGTAGGCAAGGGAATTCAAAGACAAAAGCAGCCCCGAAGGCCACACCCTCAGGGACCCACTTTCTCCAGCCACACCCCACCTGCCTAAATTATCACCCAGATAAATCCAGCTGGATAAAAATCCAGATAAAAATAAATCCATTGTGGATTTAAACTGATGAGATTACAACCCTCATGACTTAATTACATCAACTCTGAACATTAATGCCTGAGCCCTTCAGGGACCATTCTATATCTAACCATAACAACTGTCATCCCCATGATGTTACAACCTGATAACGGAAGCACATCCACACGAGCACACACATTCATGTGCACACACACACACACATACACACACGCACACACACACATACATACACATATACACACACATACACATACAAACACATATATACACACATGCACACACACACATATACTCACACACACATACGCACACACACATACGTACACACGTGCGCACACACACGCACATACACACATACCTACATACACACACACATGCATACACACACACACACGCACATGCCTTATAGATACACCAATCTCATAAGGACAGAGATTAACATTTAAAAGAGAAATTGACTAGTAAAATTCTTCTCTTAAATAGTGATTTACCAAGACAAAGTAGGGTTATTCTAGGAATGCAAATATAACTAACTTTATATTATAATTTGTTCTATCTTATCACTTTAATAAGAAAAAAACATTGAGAGAAAAGTATTTGGCCATCTCTCTAGTTGCACAAAAAGACATTGATAAATTTTAACTTCTATTGTTAATTATAAAAAGAACACTTCCATGAACTAGAAAAAAGGATATTCTTAGCATACATAATGTTCTTCCAAATTAACAACTAACATGATCTTTAGTCATGAAATACTAGAACAGTGACTATGTAAGAATGTTTGTAGTCCCTACCATTAATCAGTATTTTTCTGGAAATTCTGACCTAGTGCTTCTCAAAATTATCTGATGGAAAACCATTAATATTGCATGAAACAAAGTTTGGGAATTATTTTAGCTAACTTGATAAGGCAAGTAATAAAAATTAAGGGAAATTTTCTATTGGAAATAAGTTAGTATTCATGGATGAGAGCAATTTGCCTGTACTACCCAAGAGAATCAACTGAAACATGATTAAAAAACATGGAGTCCAATAAGTAAGAGTTGGCTACAAAATATATATACAAGAATCAACTTTATCAAATACCAGAAAAATTAATTAGAAAATATAGCAAGGTAAAAATTTCATCAAAGAGCAGCTATATAAAAAATTGTTCAATAGCTTAATAAAACAGCAAAAAAAAAAACAAAACCCACAAAACTTTCCTTTAATCCCTAAAAGTCTGTTTAATACAGAAGAGATTGGCAATGCTCCTGGGTACTACAGCTCAATATTGGCATAACTATAGTTCTATCCAAATTCATTTATGAATTTAATATAATTCCAATAAAAATTTCAGTAGAACTTGAAGTAATTTGAAAAATTAGTTCTATATATCAACTAGAAGAATAATCATGAGATTAAATAAGAAATGTTAGGAAATTATGAATAATAATTTGTGTGGTTGCTGGGGCAAGGAGGACTTACCCAAGAAGCTATTAATATAGTGTATTTAACTCAAGTACTGTTCCTGGTGAAAGGATAAACTGAAAGGTTCTTTGGCAATATCAAATTCTGAAGTTTCCTAAAAGTAAAAGTTCCAGATCTAATAGGTGTACATTTGTTCTGAGGAAATAACCAGAGGTGCACACAAGATGTATGTACAAGGCAGGCGTGGTGGCCCATGCCTGTAATCCCAGTACTTGGGAGGCTGAGCTGGGAGGATCAGGTTCAAGGCCAGCCTTAGCAACTTAGTGAGATTCTGTTTCAAAATAAAAAGGGCTCGGGTGTAGCTCAGTGGTAGAATGCCCCTGGGTTAAATGCTCCCTGTACACACTCCCTAAATATGTACAAGTTGGTTGATTTAAAAAATGACATTAGCTGGGCACGGTGGCACATGCTTGTAATCCCAGTACTTGGGAGGCCGAGACCAGAGGATCTGGGTTCATGGCCAGCCTCAGCTATGTAGTGAGGTCCTCCACAACTTAGTGAGACCCTGTTTCAAAATAAAGAATAACAAATAGGACTGGGAGTGTAGCTCGGAGGTAGCCCTTGGCTTCCATCACCAGTACTGCAAAAAAAAAAAAAAATTAATGAAAAATTTGGAATAGTTTGTTCAGTGGTAGAGGATTTGAAGGTTAGGGAGTTGAGAGTACTATGCAACAATTACTACCATATTTTATCGACATAGTAATATGCTCATATACATGAAAAAGAAAAAATAGATTATAAAATAGAGTGCAGACAAATGTTAAATCCATCTCCTCTTCTTATTGTACTTTGTGCAAATTGCTTCATTTCCCAAGCCTCATCTGCTATGTCTGATAGTGATGTGATTTGCCTTATGACATTGTTTCTAGGATCAAATCAGAGAAAGCACTTAGAGAGTTTACCCTAATGCTTGGCACAAGGTAAGCCTGGAAATGGGGCCCAGGTGATAAGAAGTTGTAATCTATGTGTATAAATCAAGAAGGAAATATACTGACATGTTAAAGAAGCTTATCTCTGCATGGGGAGTTGTATGAGTGATTATTTTGTTTTCCTTGATAGCTTCTGTAGTTTCTTTACTTTGCACAGCAAATAAATCACTTCAATGAAAGAAAAAAATTTTAAAAGATAGAAGTTGATAGGAAACATTTCTAGGTGGGAGATAGAGAACTGTAAATTCAATAATTATTGTAGCTAAAGTCCATTTATTTATATTTATGTTAAAATGATAGAACTAGCAATAGGTATTTAAATGGAAGTATACACTGTTTTTGCTATTTTTCTTAGCTCTTCTACTTCACCCATTAGTATTTATTTCCTTTGATTTGGCTTTCCTTCTCTTAATTTTGAGTGTGGTTTCCATGTTTTCTCCTCATTCTCGCTAGCCATGGCCATTCTTTGTCCTTCAGGCAAAAAAGTATTACTATGAAGAGTCTCAGAACCATGACTTCTTTAAAGGATCCTCTCTCCTCTAGGAGCTCTTCTTGATTCAACATTCAAAGGCAGGAGATTTTTAACGCTCGTGGCCTCCACTCTCCTTTTCCTCTCCTTGAGTTGAGAGAACATCCTCTCCTGGGAGAAGTTCGTCTTCCCAGGCCATGACGATTTAACATTTACCTGAAGCAGTGAGGCTGAACCACGTCACAACACATCCCAGTGGGATTCAGATGATGCCACAACGGCTCCATCCGCATCTTCAATTACTGTACAAAGCATTGCTTTGGAGCTCGACTCTGGCCTCATAAGGTCCCTCAAACCTCCAGACCTGCACACACCCAGCTGCGGTACAGTTGACCCTTTGATAGAGCAGAGCACTGCCAGTAAATCAGAGCCCAGACAACTGATTCTCACAGTCTCCAGTGAGTAATAGTGTCCTCCGGTACTCCCTGCTGTAAACTTGGGCTGCAAACACAGGTCCTTGGTGCTATGCCGCACCTCCCCAGCAGAGCAGTTCCTCTCCCGGCATGCCTGGGTGGTGGCATTGTTTTGCAACTTTGTCCTCATTTACCATATACCACTCTGTCAACGTTTATAAGAAGTTCTGTTTTGGATATCTCCAAAATGATATTTTGTTTATCATATCACTGAAGTGCCCTCTTTGTGTAGAGCTTGAACTGAGTGTAGGGAGTTGTATAGCACAGTGATAGGACATGCATTCTTTCCTGGGATAGCTTTGGTGTCAAACGCCCATTTCTCTTGTTTGCATCTCTTCCTTTGTATTCCCATGCCATTGCTTGAAATTGTGTTCAGCAATGCATTTTTTTTTTTTTTTGCTTTGTATCACGGTTGTCTCTGGGTCGCCTTCCCTCCTTATACTGTGATTTCCTTTGGGGGAGAGCTATGTCTTTATTTGTATCTGTACCTTCAGCATGAATCGAAATGTCTGGAAAGTGTTTAACAAATATGTGTTGGTTGGGGCAGGACTTTGCAGTGTCTCAGATATGCTGTCTCATCTCCCTCCTGCCTACAGCGTTTTGATTTCCTTATTGTCCCAAGCTCAGTCCTTGGAACAAGAACAACTTATTTTGCATTTGTCCAACAAGACACTGCACTTACATGTGAGAACCCAGTAAATGAACCAAGAATATGCTTATAAGACATGCAGACACATCCTTGGCAGCTGTCAGTTCAGCACAACAAATTCATTAGTTAAAATGATATTTTTTGGTACCAAAGAAAACTCAGCCTCTCCCTAGTAAACACTGCAGATTATAAGATAATAATCCTGAGTGCGAAATGCCAGCACCTCCCTTCTGCTATCTGGAATAATGTCCCTGCATGATGAGGCTTCATCAGCTCCCTGTCCCCATTTCCCACCAGGTCTTTATCTCCTCTCCCCTGTCCTCATCCCTGTAATAGGATGGTATATGTTGCTTTCTTCTCATCCTCTTTTCTTCCTTCCTAGCAGTTCTTAGCTTCATAATGTAGCGTCTTCCTCTTTTATACCTCTAAATAACAAAAACTACATATTTTTTGGAATTTTTAAATAAAGCATAAGAAAACAATGACTTCCAACATGGGTAGTAAATCCCTGTTGATGGTATGAGAAAGTAATATATATACATGGTTCTCAGATTAAAACACAAAAACTATATCTGATATTCAAGCTTTCTTCCCCTGCCCACCCACCCTCCACTTCCTCTAACCAGGTATAATTATAGTTGAAATATTCTTGTGTATTTAAAAAAACATTTTAAATAAGATATACACCAGCATATAAAAGTTGAAACAGATATATGTATACATTTTCTATTAATATGGAAGGATCCTGAGAAAACTGCTCTGGACTTATCTTTTATCACTTAATATATTTTAGAGAACTCTGCATAGACCATCCTACCCCCCACAACAGATAACCCTTAGTCTTTGTAACTGTTTAATAGTATTCCATTGTGTGGATGGCCTAACTTATTATTCTTTATAATAAAATTTTTCCCTGAACTTTTACAGTGTCAGTAATATAACTGTAAATATCCACTTAAACACTTCTGCAAAGAATGTATGTACTTTAAATCTTGGTGGTCATTAACTAAATTGACCTCCAAAAGCTAAATTAGTTCTTACTAATTATATAGTCCACTAAAGTATTTGAATATATGACTTTCTCTCTCTCTCTCTCTCTCTCTCTCTCTCTCTCTTTGGTACTGGGGATTGAACCCAGGGGCATTCTGCCTCCGAGCTACACCCCTAGCCCTATTTTATTTTTATTTTGAAACAGGTTGATGAGAGTCTCACTACTTGCTGAGGCTGTCCTTGAACTTGAGATCCTCCTGTCTCAGTGTCCCAAGTACTGGGATTACAGGCGTGCGACACCTTGCCCGGCTGAATATACTTGACTATCAAACACTTCTGAATTCTGCCAATAGGATAGAGTAACTTTATCTCATCATTTGATTTATATTTCCTTGAGTGAAATGATGACCATTTTTAATTTCTAGGTAAGCTGTGGTTTATCTGTGAAATGGCTGTTCCAATCAGTTGGCCCTGCTGTGCTAGGTTGCTCTCTTTTGCTTATTGGTTATATGAAGTCTTTAGCCATTTCCTCCATTTGGGGTGGAGAGAGTAATAGAGACATAAGTCTTTTTCCATAGTAGGAAGTGAAAAGCTAAACCATTAAAATTAATCAACAGAAAAATATGCATACTATTAAAAAAGACAATTTTTGACAGATAAAACCACACATAGGAATTAAAAGGGGTTGTAGAGGTGAGGGAGAATACAGGTTCTATTTTGTTCTTTGTTTTTTTTTTTTTTGGTGCTGGGGCTTGAACTCAGGGTCATTCTACCTCTGAGCTACACCCCCCAGTCCTATTTTATTATTTGGGAACAGGATCTAACTATGTTGCTGAGAGCCTTGCCAAATTGCTGAGGTTGGCTTTGAACCTGTGATCTCCTGTCTCAGTCTCCCAAGAACTGCCGTTACAGGTTTATACCACCATGCCTGGCTTGGTTTTATTTTAATATAAGCCTTGGTAGTACTAATGAAGTGTACTGATACTTGGTAGACTTTTAAATCTATATTCATAGATTAAAGTGATTAAAAAAATAAAAAAAAAAACAAAGACAGCAGGCCATTGTGGAAAAGTGAGACCCTAGCACAAGGCTTGACATCTACATTCTTAATAAATGCTTGCTGTCAGATGAATATCTTTCAGTTATTCTGAAAACACTCTAATTTTCCCTTGTTGGTGCTGTGTAAGACTTAGGAATAAATAATATGCTTTAGGGACTGATGAGATGAGTAATATATTAGGAATATCATAGTATAAGAAACAATTCTTTTTATTTTGTGAAGTATGAACTATTGGATCACCTTTAGATAAAGTTAAAAATATTAAAATGTCAATCTGAATTTTGAGGTTTTTTTTATTTTCACCAGGAAGTTTGGGGTTAGAACAATCCTGGTACTTAGATTATTTAGAATAAGACTATAAACAGTAACTGAGTCTTGGGAAAGTTGCCTTTTTCAAGAAGATGATCAGGATGTTAGAAGCTAGAGATTTAGTTATAGCAGTGTGATTATATTTGAAGCAAAGTATCCCTTTGAGGAAGCCAACGGTTCTGCTAGTATTTGAAGTAACTAATCAATAATAGGTGAGTGTTTATTCTCCCAGATGGAGAATGCTTTACTAACAGAATTGCATTATAGAATTGAGCCCAATATTTATTTGAAAGTTGTTATGAATTCATTAGGAAAGACATGCTAGAGAAATACCAAGAAAATAGTCTCATGTCATATTCTTAAAGGAGCTAATTTGATTTGTTTTTCTTTTTAAGACACAGATGAGTTTGAGTCACATTGCATTTTCCTCCCTATATCTTGTACCTCTTGGTCTAATTTCTCGACCATGCACATTGGCTTTTTAATCTAACAATTTTACACTCACAGAGCTATTCTGTTTGACTAAGCCACAATTATTTTTGCTACCTACTTATATAGGAAAATAATTTCACATCCAAATAGTACTTAAGTAAAAGTTTCAAAAGTGAAATATTGCACTAGCTAAGGTTAAATGTGTAATTGATTTGGGTGTCTTCTATACAGCCATGTTAATTAAAAACCATATTTTAAAACTTTTATTGTTTCTAGAATAAATTACTGGAACCTAAGCGACAGCAGCAAGAGGAAGAAAGAGCCAAAATCCATCAAACTGAGCACAGGAGGTATAACTGGCTAATAAAATACACATCCTTGGTAAAAATCAATTACTTGTAAAGTTTTGCCGTGTTTTAGGAGAACACTACAGTAATAATATTACATTTGGTTTTGGAATCCATGTTATTTTTAAATCTTTGTTATTGGGTTAGGTGTATTATGAGGTATGCCAACTGTTTCATATCTATGTATATACACATGTGTACATACATATATACACATACAATATCCAATTTTCCTGGATAGATGGCATTATAAACTCACATAGTAAAACTGAATCATGCTGTCAAGCTGTGCATTTCTTTGGGTTACATTTAACTTACTTTCCAGGGGACAGAGCATCATAATCCTTTGAGATGTTTTACCATTTGTGGACTACTTTATAATAATTGAATTAATGTAGATGGTTAGATATCAATACTTGAGTACAAAAGCTCAGACCAAAGCTCATTAAAGTTATTTTATATTGACTAATACATTAAGTGGGAAAAAACTCAAGATAGAACCAGTAAGTAATGTTTAATAATGTAAATACTTTGTCTTATTTGTAGTATCAGGTATAAGTATTTGGGAGTACCCAGTAAAATCATTTGCTGATGGGTGGGACAGTGCTAACAGCCACCATCTTGGCTGTCGTCATTATACATGGTTTTTCCTGGGAGGCCCACACTGGGATCATTTGAGTTCCCTGTGAGGTGCTCCTGTGTCTTAGGAGAAAAATTTAATGAAGGGCTTTCATGATTTAATGAAGCAAATTCTTCTTCTGAAAGTGAATGGCTTCTCTTAAGTATTTAACCTTCTTGCTCTCACTAAAGTGCATGCTAGTGGTGGTGGTTTCATTTTGTAAATGAGAGACTTAACAAAGTGTTCAGTGCCGGGCGTGGTGGCATACGCCTGTAATCCCAGTACTTGGGAGGTTGAGACAGGAGGATCACAGGTTCGCAGCCAGCCTCAGCTACTTAGTGAGGCCCTCCGCAACTTAGTGAGACCCTGTTTCGAAATAAAGAATAAAAAAATAGGGCTGGGGGTGTAGCTCGGAGGTAGAATGCCCCTGGGTTCAATCCCCAGTACCGCAAAAAAAAAAAAAAAGAAAAACTGTTCAGTGGAAGTTCCCGGTTCTGATAGTGCCCCTAACCGTGGATGCGGGCTCATGCTCTTTTGAGTGCATTGTGCAGTGCAGCTTCCACAGTCCAGTTAAAATAGTTTAAAAGTAGCCAGGTGTGGTGGCACACACTTGTAATCCCAGTATTTGGGAGGCTGAGACAGGAGGATTCCAGGTTCACGGCCAGCCTCAGCTACTTAGTGAGGCCCTCCACAACTTAGTGAGACCCTGTTTCAAAATAAAGAATAAAATAGGGCTGTGGGTGTAGCTTGGAGGTAGAATGCCCCTGGGTTGGATTCCCAGTACCACCAAAAAAAAAGTTTAAAAGCATCAAATGTGGATATATGTTTTCCTCTGATTTAAGGAAATATCAAAACTTTGAAACATTGGTTAGACTGTTTTGTTGGGTAAGCTGAGGAGGGAGAATTCTTATTGCTACCTATTTATTATAAGGCAGATCCATAAATTATTTAGTCCTCTTTTATTGGTTTTTCTCATGTTCTTTTTAAAAGACTATTTTTTAAAAAGTAAAACCTGATTTTTTTTTTTTTTTTGCGGTACCAGGGATTGAACCCAGGGGCGTTCTACCTCCGCGCTACACCCCCAGCCCTATTTTTTTTTATACTTTATTTTGAAACCGGGTTTCACGAAGTTGCAGAGGGCCTCACTAGGTAGAGAGAGAGAGAGAGAGAGAAGGAGAGAGTGAAAGAGAGAGAGAGAGAGCGCTGAGGCTGACCGCGAACCCGGATGCTCCGGTCTCCACCTCCCAAAGTACTGGGATTACAAGTGTGCGCCACCACGCCCGGCTCTGATATTTTTTTTAAAAAAGTAAAACCTGATATTTTCTTTATATAACTCTAGTTGCTAGTAGTAAGATGTCTGAGGACTAATTGGATTAGAAACATTCAAGCATCTTAAAGATAGAGATGTGTCATATTAATAGGTTCCATTGCTATAATCTTTAGTGGGCACCCATTAAGAGATAAGTTATTTGATTATAAATGGAAAGGATTACTTTTTATCATAGAAATCTTGACCCTCATACTTTAAATTTATTTCCACACCATTGAAATGCCTAAATATCAGTGAGGCTGTTTGGACGCTATACCTTTTTTTTAATCTTTTATTGATTCTAGTTAAATGCAGATCCAACTTTAATCCATGAGAAAATTTCTCTGGACACTAAACTGGTAATCAGTTTTTAAGTGACTGATATAGTCTTCAAACACATATTTCATGTTTTTAATCCAGTTTTGAAAAGCACTTATATTTGTATTGCCCTTAAAGTTTACAGCACACTTCCCCATGGTATGACTTGAGAATACTTACTCAATAACCTTTTTTAAAATTTTGTACGAGGGATTGATCACAGGGTTATCTACCTCTGAGCTACACCCCCAGCTCTTTTTATTTTTTATTTTGAAACAGGGCCTTGCTCCCGGGTCTCACTAAATTCCTGAGTCTGGCCTCCAATCTGTGATCCTCCTGTCTCAGCCTTCCAAGTACTGAGATTACAGGTGTGTGCCACTGCACCCGACCTCAATAACCTCTTAATCAACAAAATAGCTATTCTATTCTTACTCAGGGTAATTAACATAAACTATATAGCATGTGTATAATGGACATAAGTTAGGTGTTCCCTAGGGACATAGTTTTTTTGGTGTTGAAAAGGCAACATGCTTTCTCCTATTTAGAATTTCACATAGCAGAACAATCAACCCTGAGTTTTATAACAGAAAGCCTGTGGAATTCCTCATGAACTTTTCAATGAATCCTACAATAAGCTTGAACCTGAATCCACCTCTGGATCTGACCCAGTGTTTCAGTCAGTATTCCCACTGCTGTGACCCAAAATACCTGACAACCACAACTTAAGAGGAAGGAAGATTTATTTGCTTATGGCTTGGAAGATTTCAGTCTATCTTAGACTGGCTTCCAAGAAGGATCCAGGCCGCAGGTCCTCAGGGCATCATGATGGGGAGCAAAGAGGAAATGGAGAGAGCTTGTTATCTGCTCAAGACTGGAGGGGAGAGAGAAAAGCAGGAAGCTGAAACAGCCAATCCTGGAAAACCCTGTCCCAGGTCACGCCCCCAGGGACCCTTTCCCAGCAACCAAGTCCCGCCTCCAACATGGCTGCCTCCAGAGCGTGAGTTCAGAGGATGTTTTATTATAACACCCAGTGTAACTATTTTAGCAAGAGAAGACAAGTAGAAATTCCAAGAAAATAGAGAATGAGGTTGGGTGGGGGCAAAGGCTTGAAAGGATCTAGGTTACAAGGTGAACACCAGAATGAACCAAATTGACTTATTGAAACTTGACCCATCTCTGAATAATAGTTTTATCCAGATTAACCCTCAGAAAGCTGTGTGTGGAGGCCAGGCGTGGTGGCGCATGCTTGTAATCCCAGTACTTTGGGAGGCGGAGACCGGAGGATCCGGGTTCGCGGCCAGCCTCAGCTCTCTCGCTCTCTCTCTCTACTTAGTGAGGCCCTCCGCAACTTTGTAAGACACGGTTTCAAAAATAAAGTATAAAAAATAGGGCCGGGGGTGTAGCGCAGAGGTAGAACGCCCCTGTGTTCAATCCCCGGTACCGCAAAAAA